>CAUYSK010063305.1:0-45775 GCA_963575035.1 Avahi laniger | reverse complement strand
AGCAACCTCACACTCCTGGGTTCAAGCAATCCTTCTGCCTCAGCCTCCCGAGTAGCTGGGACTACAGGCATGTGCCACCATGCCCGGCTAATTTTTCTATATATTTTTAGTTGTCCAATTAATTTCTTTCTATTTTTAGTAAAGACGGGTCTCGCACTTGCTCAGGCTGGTTTCGAACTCCTGAGCTCAAACAGTCCGCCCCTCTCGGCCTCCCAGAGAGCTAGGATTACAGGCGTGAGCCACTGCACCCGGCCCCTAGTATTCTCATTTTTTTTTGCCAGGATACTGAAATGTGGCATGGCTTGATGAATTTTCCAGAATCTCGAGATAGAAAAAAATGACCAAAGGCTGGTTTAAATACACAGATTCTTTTTCCACGTACAGTATTGTTTTCATATTACTCTGTCTATCCCAATACTGCTTTCTATTCTTGCCAGAAAATCAAACCTGAACCTTATTAGTCCATGTCAAAATACCAATTTATGTAATATACAAAAAATGCAGGAGAATGCTTATACAACATAACAGATCATAATAAGTAAATATTCAGATAATAAATGCTATAGAACAAGTAATCTAATTTTTCAACAAATAAATTATATAAAACTATGGAGGGGGATCCTTATAAGAGATTGAAAAGACACACCCACCAACTACAAAGTATGGCACTTATTTAGATCCTAATTTAAACAAACTATAAAAATATAAAAAAAACAGGGAACTTCACAATTTTACTTGTGTTATTAAGGAATGTTTTTAAAAAGACTCTTTTTAAACATAAAGTATTTAAACATAAAGTATTTATTTACTTTATGTATAAAGTGTTAATGTTTATTTATTTACTTTATGTTTAAAAAGAGTTGTTATTTTGTTAGGAGCACCTATTGAAATATTTCTAGAAGAAATGATATAATGCCTGACATTCACTTTAAAATAATCTGAATAGCGAATGGGTGTGTGTATATATATCCGGAGATAATTGTGAAAGCAAGAGGATTGATGTATGGGGTTATTATATTTTTCTCTTTATTTTTATATTACGGAAAACTTATTTTAAGATTTTCTATTATAACATATTCTTTAAGAAAATACTTCTTATGTTGCCTGAAAGGAGAATAAAATCAGCTTGAATCCGGGGTCCTGGGCAGTGCAATGGAACAAGGGCAAAGGGAATAAAGTGTGAATTTCTGTCTCTCCTTCAGTCTTGTCCACGTCTATCATGTCAAAAACTCAAACCAGAAGTTTAAAATTCATTCATGGTATGCATTACTGTCTCCCTCAACTCTTCCACTCAATTTCTAAGACCTTTCAACTGCAGCTACAAACATCTTTTGATGTATTAAGAATTACAAGACTTCCCCTTCTCCCATCTCCACCATCACTTTTTTAATCCACGATCTCCTTCCTGATGACTATATATCCTAACTCATTTCTTTCTTCCTCTAATCTTGAACCTCTATAATCCATTTTCTACTCAAAATCCAGAGTGATCTTTTGAACATGTAAGCTTGTTCACGTCACTTTCTTACCTCAAACTTTTTAATGCATTTTTGCTGCATTTATTTATTTATCCATTCTTTTGTTCATTTTTAAAATTTTTTTAGAGAAAGGGTCTCACTATGTTTTCCAAGCTGATCTCAAACTCCTGGAGTCAAGAGATCCTCCCTCCTCAGCCTCCTTAGTAGCTGGGATTACAGGTGTGTGTCACTGTATCTGGATTTTGTTACTGTATTTAGAAACAAACCTTAATATCGTATTAAGATATACATGATACTGCATAATGAGATCCTTGCCCAGCTCTCTTTTATCTTGAGTCTTCCTCAGTGTACTTCTAACTTACCCATCTTGGATAAGAGATATTCATTTCTAACCTTCTCTCCTCCTGGTCCACTATCATTTTATTCACTCTGGAAGATTTGCATTATTTTCCCAAATTCTTCATTTCTTTCCTTATTCATGCTCTTTTGCATGTAAATTTGCCATGCTCTTCCCTTGTGGGCGAGACGTCATTTCTAGCTCCTGACTATAGATTTGGCCATATAACTTGCTCTGGACAATAAAATGTGGTGAAAATGATTGTGACAGTTCTGAGGCGCAGTCTAAGGTGGCTTGTGTATTCCTTTCTGTGCTCTTGTGCTTAAGCAGACACAGGATGAATATGCCCCAGTGGACCTGCTGGTCCCAGGAGAAGGACAAAGGCAGAGGGGACAGAACCCCTCAACCCTAGTCTAGATCATCAAACCCCTAGTCAATGCCCAGACTCATGAATTAAATAAAGGGCTTATTGATGTATGCTGTTGCTATTATGGAACTATTTATTACATAGCATTATCATGTCCATAACTGATTGACCCACTCTGGAGAGCAGGATTTGCTAATTTTTACACCTCAGGGTTTTGGTGAACAAAGCATAAACATGTTCCTCAGCTCTCGATCTATGGCTTAGCAGTCGTTTGATCTAGGATAGTCATTTTATGTCACAGAGACTCAGCTTTTTTAATTAAATGAGGATTAAAAAATCTCTGACCCCCTCAAGTGAAAATAGACTAGAGTAGGTTATGTGAATGGGCTTTACAAAGTGTGAAGCACCTTAGCTCCAGGGGCCAAAAGGTGCTCTCTCCCATCCCCACCTTTCAGTACCTCAATCACCGGCCAACCCTCTGGATGTCTGCTCCATTTCCAAACACTGACAAACTGTCTAGACCCGGAGTGTTCCTCCACAGATAGGATTTATGATCTTATAAACTCTGAATCACTGTGTCTAATAAAGAGTCCTGCAGACTTGAGCGGTATCCAATTTCATAATTGCTGGAGTAACTCAATCATTTTCAAATATGCAGTTTCAGCAGCCAGAGACCTTGGGGACCAAGCACACTTTACCAAATGTGCCCCTGTCAACGTCAGGCTAGCCTCCTAGGTGAGCCCTCTCTCAAGTCTGTAAGTGCTACAGGAATCTGAAGCAAATAAGCTACTAGATGGAGTTTTAACAGTTTTTAAAAATTTCATTTTGTTACATTGTTTTTTCTATGTATGTAGAAGGAAGAACTGACATTAGCTCTGTGGAGACATGATTTAAAAGGAAGACAGTACCATTTTTTAATTTTCCAAATTAAACTTCTTGTGGTACATGCATTTGTGTGTGTGTGTGTGTGTGTGTGTGTGTGTGTGTGTGTAGGGGAGGCAGGTGTTTGGGTGAAAAAAGCAAATAGAAGGGAAAACAACTGCTCTTTTTTCCTAATGTAAAAAAATTTAGTCTAGAAAAATAGCTCAAAACTACTTTAAATTTATCAAATGCTCCCTGGTTGCTCACACTTCTCATAAATTGATTATATTATTCCTTCTACCCTTCAAATCTTTGCTTTCATATTTATCCTCCTCTTCTCTTTCCTTCCTCTGCTATACACACACAGGTTTCTTGACCACTTATGCTTCAAGTCTTGTTTTGGATTCTAGTGGATAGTGGTTGAGTTCAAACTTTAGCGACAGATCACCTGACACTAAATAACTGAGTCATCTTGGGCTCTGTGTCACACAGTGTCTTCTTACAGTGACAATAAAATGCACCTCAAATTTCTGAGTATATAAATGGGATTGGTGTTTGGCACATAGAACTACCTAAATGTTTGCAGTTATTATTAGGTATCCTTTCTCTGGAAACCTTCCCAATCCATGGTATGGTTAGGGATAACTTTCATCCTTTCGTAGCACTCATTTTCTTCTGATTTCAGATTAGACTGTAATCAGCAGGGGAGAAACCATGGCAGCTAATATTTCATACCAAAAATCTATCATAGTGCTGATCACATAATAAACACTAACCGTTTTTTTTAATGGATGGATAAATAAGTGAAATCAGAAAAGCGGGAGAGATCTTGAAGGTCATCTCTTCCTACCTAGCTCATTTCTTCTTTACATTGTCCCGTTATACCTAATCTTATGGAAAGTAACCCAATTTCAGCATGAGCACCTCTAGTGACTGGGAGCTCAGTGCCTACCAGATGTATTCCTGGATAGCTCTAATTCCTAGAAGAGTTTTCTGCATATTAAAGTCATTCTATGTGTGTATGTGTATGTGTGTGTGTGTGTGTGTGTGTGTGTGTTTATGTGTGAGAGAGAGACACTTCTCACCATTTGGAGTAAGTCTATTGTCTTCAGCCACATGGATTGTTTCCAACATGACATTTCTTCAAATTTTGGATAACAGATACTGTATTTTACCAAAGCCTTCTCTTGGACATGCTAGCCATTCCAAATTTATTCCATCACATCTCATTCTACCTAGCTTCAAACTCAATAATATCACATATTCCTTCCACAAATGGCTCATTTTTATTTTAATAGTGCATAACAAACATTTCCCAAAGAATGATATCTCCACAGATGTTAGAAGATTGGACCATAAAATTAAAAAGTTGCAATAATTTTGGAAAGCATTGTGGTAAACAATATTAAATTGGTACCTTTTTGTAATATTTCTTGGAATTTTTAATATTCTAATGTGCTCTGTGAATCTCCAAAGGCTCTCATAATATGCATCCTGTCTCAAAATTATTTGACCAAAGAAATGATTTGTTTTTTTTCTTAGGGCATCTTACAGAACTACTGTTCCATGGAAAACTCATTTAGAGATGCTGAATCAATATTTATATAAACTCATAATTAGATATCCTAATATATTGCTTTTTAAAATTTCGTTCATTCACTTTTAAATAAATTTAATTTTAGATTTACAGAATTATTTTGCAGATAGTGCAGAGAGCTCCTGTATACCACACACCCTATTTTTCTTATTATTATCTTACCTTGGTATATCATATTTGTAACAATTAATGACCTGAAATTGAAATGTTGTTATTAAAGTTCACACTTCATTCAGATTTCCTCAGCTTCTCCCTAATGTCCTTTGTTCTTGTTGTTTCAGGATTCCACACAGGATACCATATTACAACTAGTCCTGTTCCCTTAGGCGCTGCTCAGTTGTGACAGTGTCTCAGATTTCCCCTGTTTTTTTGATGAACTTGACAGTTTTATGGAATCCTGGCCAGGTATGTTTTGCAGAATGTGTCTCAGTTAGGATTTATCTGATGCTTTTTCTCATGATTAGACTGGGACAAAGTATTTTGGGAAAAAAGACCACAAAGGTAAAGTGTCATTCTCATCATATGTCAAAAGTATACACAATCAATATGTCTTATCGTTTCGATCACTTGGCTTGATGTTATGTTTGTCAGGTTTCACCCTTATAAAGTTATTGTTTTTCTCTCTCCTTCCTGTCCATACTTAAGGCATGGGGAGTTATGTTCCTCTGCATTAAAGGCAGTTTATTACATAAACTATTTGTATTTCTTCTGCTTGGGAATTTTGTTGATTATCCTCCATATATTTATTCATTCAATCATTTATTTATAACCGTATGACTCATGCATATGTATTTAATGCTTTGGATTATAATGAAATGCTATTTTATTTTTTCTTTGATCAAATGTCCCAGCTTTGATTATTGGTAGCTCTTGTAGTTGGAGCCTGTTTCCCTTTGATGTAATCCCAATATGTGTGTGGGGGCATGTGTGTGTATGTGTGTGTGTGTGTTGAGGTATGATTTAGCACTTTCTTACTTTCTAGCTGTACGGAATGCTGGAGTGCTGTAGGTTCATCTTGTACACGTCCTGCCCTATGAAATGTGCTTCTTGCTACCTAGATGTTTTTTGCTCATCTGGTATATTCCCTATCCCTTTCCTAAAATTAGCCATTTCTCCAAGGAGCCCTGGTTTCTTTCACTAGAAAACGATATTAGAAATCAAGGGGGGCTGGAAACTAGAACAACCACTATGTAAAGTAATATGGAAATACCTCAAAGAGCTACAAGTAGACCTACCATTTGATCCAGCAATCCCATTACTGGTTATCTACTCAAAGGAAAAAAAGACATTCTATAAAAAAGACACCTGCACTAGAATATTTATAGTAGCACAATTCACAATTGCAAAGTTGTGGAAACAACCCAAGTGTCCATCAATACATGAGTGGATTAATAAAATGTGGTATATGTATACCATGGAGTACTACTCAGCCACAAAAATCAATAGTGATCTAGCACCTGTTGTATTATCCTGGATAGAACTGGAGCCCATTCTACTAAGTGAAGTATCCCAAGAATGGAAAAACAAGCACCACATGTACTCACCATCAAATTGGTATTAACTGATCAACATTTAAGAGCACACATTGTAGTAATATTCATTGGGTGTTGGGGAGGTGGGAGAGAGGAGGAGGGGATGTGTATATTCACACCTAATAGGTGTGGTGTGCACTGTCCGGGGGATGGACATGCTTGTAGCTCTGACTTGGGCAGGGCACAGGCAGTATATGTTACATAAACATTTGTACTCTCATAATATTCTGAAATAAAAAAAAAAAGAAATCAAGATTTGGATGATAGGTGTCCAGATACCTGCTGGGATGTTTTTGTTTCTAGGCCCTCTCAGCTGACACAGCAAAATAATGTGAATATATATTAACCTATGTATATATACATATTTGTAAATATGTATGTATGTAATCTGCCTCTAAATAATATCAGGCTAAACTGCTATCTCCAACTCTAATCCGTAATGACACAAGTCATTCTAGTCTTCTTCCCTTTCGACTGCCCATAACCTTTTACCCTAAGGATGGGTGACCTGGCTCCCATCGTTTGCCATGCACAAACATAATTGCTCAATTCCAGTATATACGTGTAATGGTTTTCAGAATTGTTAATCCACACCCTTGTGAGAAAACAACTTTATCAACTAGAGTGCAGAGCTATGTACAGTTCATTTGCCTTTTTCAGTCTTACATATTTTACTCATTTCCAAAATTATTTAGGTCAGCAACTTTTTCCATCACTCCCTTCAGTTTGATTGATAGGTAGTTATCGTTAATGGCTATCAAGCCCAAATTATACTACTAATTTCAAATTTTTTATCTTTTAATTAAAGTAATTCTTCTACACACACACAAACACACACACACATTTAGTTTTTCTTTAAAACTACTGCCTGATTTAAGCTTCTCTTATTTCAAATTTTCCTGTGTCCTCAACTATTAGGAAAGTTCTGGCTCTACAGAGGTGATATTTAGGCTCACAGGCAGTAACAAAACTAGCAGGTTTATATCCATTTGTGTCAATACATTGTTAAGACTTACCACTGACTTTATTCAAGTATGAAGTAGTATTAATTGAAATTGATTAATAATTATAAATTGATAATTTATATAATATATAGGTCAATCAAGGGGTGTAATTGGTTGTGGCTAAATTCAAATAATTATAGACACATAGTTTTGAAGTTTCCTACAAGTCACCTAGACCAACTTGCTTCTTCTGAGGAAGACTGTTCACGTGTTTATTAACATCTCTAATATAGAATGAGTCATACTTTATAAGACAGAACATTTCATTCCCGAAATTTATCATTCATAAAAAAGGTTTCTTTAGTTATTTCAGATACTATCTCATACTAAAAACATCCTTTACCCCCATTGGTCCAATTCAAATATTAGGTTGAACACTGACCATAGTAACTTACTCCCAGAAACTTCTGACATCTTGTAACATTAAATTTCCTTTTCATCAGGAATGTCCCCAATATCTCACTTGATCAATAAACTATTCCCCACGTAGATCTTTAATCTCCTCTGCCCATAGTCTGTTAGTGTATAAAATTCTCCATTAAAAGTAATTAAACAGATGATCCCTTTACTTCACTCCAGCAACCGTTTTTAATTCTCTTCTTCAAAATCCATCACCCCCTCATAAGAGCTTTCCTTTACTATCTCTTCTTCTTCCTCTAAATCCAGACTCAATGGAAAGTTATTTTTCTAAGTCCACCAACATTTTCTAATTTCAAATCCACTGAACAATTTTCCTGAGCCTTCAGTGGTACTCTACACGCTCGCAATGCCTCCTTACTTTGTCTTCGTGATGCCATCCTCATCCTGGGTGTCTCTGGCCTGTCTGGTCACTACACTGATCAAATGCCTCTTTTGACTCCTCAGCTTATTGTTTTCTATTAAGTAATGATATCATCCCTGAATTTTTCCTTATGTCTCTCGTTTGTTCCATCTACATGTTCTTGGGTGATTTCATCCCCTCTTGAGGTCATATTGAGTACAGATCTGACCATTCTTTATGCTTCTCATCAAGATCACCTAGTCAAGCTCGACATCAACATAAACAAGTTCTTCATAAACACCTTGATGGGCTGGTGATGTATCACGGTCACCATGAAGCCAATATTTTCAAAATGTCCCTCATTGTCTTATCTTTTACACTTTCTTCTATTGCTCTCCCCTTCCCTCTCTGGTCTAGTAAACTGATATTCCCATGTGCTTCTTACCCTGGCATTGGTATCTTCAGACTGGAGTCGGAAGACTGGGAGTCATCTACAGCTCATAAATCCTCCTTCACCACATGACTGCCTTGAAGCAGCCGAGAAGTGCGTTTGCTCCACCTTGAAGACTCAGATTTCCCTGCAGTCCGTTTTCTCCCTCAGTGAATGCGAAAGGCTTATTTGTTTTTCCACTTCCCTCTGTAGTCACAGGTGTCAGTAACACCCTTCCCAGATCTCTGAGGCAACTCTCAGGCCTAAAAGCTAGTGACAGAGCAAGCTGTTAAATGCCATGCACTCAAAGAAAACCCCGCCAATCTATAAAATCCCACGGGGATTTAATAGTCCCAAGTTTTCTATGAAGCCCTTAGAGATTAAAAAAAAAAAGATAGCCTTTTTCTGGATGAATTTTTGATAAAAATAATTTTAAAGATATTTTCAAAATTTAGCATGAAAAAGAAGGAAAAAAATCGATTTTTTTTTCAACTGCAAGGAGTTACTCCAGTTGTCTTGACAGCATTGAGTGAATAATTTGACTGAAAGGGATAAAGGGGGAGGGATAGCTTTGCTTAATACAATCCTCTCCCCTGCTTCTCCCCACCCCAAGGCAACACATTAATCAACCTCAGTTGACTGTCTGTCTCATTCCTCTCTTAAATAATACCTGTACCAAAACGTGTGATGATGCATGTGTTTAATTCCTAGAAGAGATGGCTCCAGATATGGAGTTCGTGGAGAGAAGATGCAATTATAAAAGTGTGGTCTAAGGAGACTGAGGTGTGTGTGAGGATGCTGAAGTTTTATTTCTTTTGTTTTAACTTTTTTTTTTTTTTTTAATCTTGGAACATCAATTCTCAACTAACAGAACTGGAACAGGTCTGTCAGGAAACTCAGTCCAAGCCTCTGATTTTACAAATAAGAAACTGAGGCCCAGAGAGATAAGTGATAGTGATAGCATAAACAACTCAGATCTTCTCATTCTTATCCCAGCAAATAATTTATTAAACAATGCCAAATAGCATTCTACTTCTGATCTATTTTCTCAGCATGTAATCTTTACTCACTTCCTTGCCATTTGGACAGTAGTTTATTGAAAGCGCTCTCTTATGTTAATGACAAACCTGTAGTCACCAAAGGCATTCATACTTTTTGGACATTTTGAACAATTTACACAGTGAATGCCTGCATTTAAAAAAATATTATTTCAAAATATTATGGGGATACAAGTGTTTTTGGTTGCATGCATTGCTTTTGTAATGCTTGAGTCAGAGTTATAAGTGTGTCCATCATCCAGATTGTGTTCATTGTACCTGTTAGGTAGGTTTTTGCCCATCCCCTCCTTCCCTTTCCCCACTGCTTGATTTCCATTGAATTTTACTTTCCTCTGTGCACATGTGTGCTCATAGGTTAGTTCCAATTTAATAGTGAGTAATATGTGGTGTTTGTTTTTCCATTCTTTAGATACTTCACTTAGGATAATCCCCTCCAGTTCCATCCAAATTATTGCAAAAGACCTTAATTCATTCTTCTTCATGGTTGAGAAGCATTCCATAGTATACATATGCCACATTTTGTTAATCCACTCATGAATTGATGGGCACTTGGGTTCATTCTACATCTTTGCAGTTGTGAATTGTGCTGCAATAAACATTCAAATGCAGGTATCTTTTTGATAACATGACTTCTTTTTCTTTGGTTAGATACCCTGTAGTGGGATTGCTGGTTCCAATGGTAGGTCTACTTTTAGTTCTTTGAGGAATCTCCATACTGTTTTTCATAGAGATTGTATTAATTTGCAGTCCCAACAACAGTGTATAAGCATTCCTTTCTGTCTGCATGCACCCCGACATCTATTGTTTTTGGACTTTTTAATAAAAGCCATTCTAACTGGGGTAAGATGATACCTCATGTGGCTTTAGTTTGCATTACCCTGATGATTAGTGACATTGAGCTTTTTTTCATATGTTTATTGGCTGTTTATCTATCTTCTTTTGAAAAAGCTTTTGTTCATGTCTTTTGCCTATTTTATAATGGGGTTGTTTGTTTTTTTCTTGCTGATTTGCTTGAGTTCTTTGTAGAGTCCTGTTATTAACCCTTTATCAGATGTATAGCTTACAAATATTTTTTCCCATTCAATAGGTTGTCTATTTGCTTTGTTGATTTTTTCTTTAGCTGTGCAGAAGCTTTTTAATTTAATCAACTCCCATTTATTTATTTTTGGTATTGCTATGATTGCCATTGTGGTCTTCTTCATAAATTCCTTGCCTGAGCTGATATCTAGAAGAGTATTTTCAATATTTTCTTCTATCATTCTTGTGATTTCGTGTCTTATCTTTAAGTTTTTTATCCATCTCATAATAGTTTCTTCCATAACAATTAATACCTTAGGTCCTTTTTTTTTTTAAAAAAAGTACTACTTTAGTAGTGACTCTTCTTAAAATCCACGTGCCCTGTATTTAATAGTGTGCTAGCAAATGTTTAACAGCTGGCTCTCTGGGGTGGTGAGGGGAGAGGGGCCTCTTTTGTAGTGTTTGCTGATGTTCATGATTTAAATACTCCCACTATGGCCCAGTTCAAGCTACTGATGTGATAAATCCATGAAAACAAAGTTAAGAAAAAGAGTGTAAAATTCAGTCAGGCAAGCCTGGGTGAGCCAGCTCCAGGACACCATCGCAATTATCCTTTAGGTTCAATCCCTAGATTTCTCACTTTTCCCTAGATTCATGAATCCATCCCTTTACATGCTTATTAATTTTATTTAAATGACTACCACTTATCTTACTTACAGTCCAGCATTTCTCGTCACTTTCTATCTAGCATGTCCACGCATTATTGGCTGTATAGCGTAATTTACGTTTGCATGTGACTCAAATCATTGTTCTCTCTCAGCAACTCTGCCCCTTCTAATTTGTCATTTTCTGTGTCACTGACTTTCTGATCAGCTAAGATCAAGGTGCCATACCCTTGCCTCTTGACTTTTATTTATCCCTGCCCCCCACATCTATCCAGTATCTAGGCCACATTAGATATACATACAGGTTAACTATGGTATTCAAACTTTCTTTTCCTTGATTTACAAGCCTCAGATTATTTGGATCACTGAAATGGAACTGTAAGCATTCTCCTGAGTCAACCATCTCCTTTAACAAATGTGCCATTCATGTCTCTTATGGCTCACAGTTTTTCTAAAGGTGAGAATGTTCCGTTTTCCACTGACTGTTCACTGAACCCAGAAACAATGTCTGACACAGTGTGACTGGGTTCTCTGCCCAGGGCATCACAAGGCTAAAATCAAGATTCCAGCAGACTGTGTTCTGTTCTGCAATTTCTGGGTAGGAAAATAAAAAAAAAACAAACTTTTTTCCATTCTCATTCTGGTTGTTGGCAGAATTCAGTTCCTTGTGGTTATAGGACTGAGGTCCCTGCTTACCATCTGGCTGTCAACCAAGTATTGTTCTCAGCTTTAAATGCCACCTACATTTCCTGCCACATGGCCACCTTCATTTTTAGGCCAGCAACAGTGCATCAAATCATTCTCACTGGCTTCCTCCTCTGCACCAGCCTAGTCAGGCCTATCTGTATCATTTCACTATCTTGAGGTCAACTGATGTGGGACCTTAATTATATCTGCAAAATCCCTTCACTGTAGCACCTATAGTAGTATGTGATTGAATAACTAAGAAAAGGAGTATGTATATTAGAGGCCAGAAATCTTGGGGGACTATGTTAGATTATTGCCTACCACAGTATCTGTTGACCTTTTGCTTGGAAATTTTTTTTCATACTTCTTTGACATTCTTTAATTCAGAACATCAATCTCCTTCCATAGAGAGGTTCTTTCTTTACAACCCCACAATCTCACTTTTCCTTTCAAATACTGTTCCCCCAACTCTTTGCTTGTTTTCTTCACAGTAATTATCAAAATTCATAGTAATTTTGCTTGTTTTCTTATTTCTACTGTCTTTTTCTCTCCCACCAAATACAAGCTCTGTGGGCATAAAGATTTTTGTCTTGTCCAAAAATATATCATTAGTCCCTTATACAGACAACCCTTAATAAATGTTTGTTAAATGAATTATTAACTGTATTAGTAGATTAGTTTATTGAGTCATTTGATGCTTGATGGTGACATGTGAAGTCCTGAGAATATTTTGAAGAACACTACCACTCTTCATAGAAAGTTTCCTGTATTGTCATCTGAAATTAACCTTACTCAGTGTAGAAATTAATTACTTTCTCTTTTCTTTTTTCTATTTTCATTATGAAAAATTTGAAATATATACAAACGTAGAGATAGTAGTATGATAAACCTTAATATGTCCATTATTCACCTTCAATAATTCTTAATTTTTTTTGCCAATCTTGTGTCATCTAAATTTTCAACTTTTTTTTCTAGAGTTTTTTTACATCAAATCCTAGACATCAAGCAATTTCTCTTGTAAGTCTTTTGCTGTGTTTTTCCAGATAGCAAGGACTAATAATAATAAGAGGCTTTTCTTGATATTATCCATTATTTTCCAATGCCCAATGCATATGCAAATTTTATTATTGATGATATATTTGTCTCATAATAGAACTGAGTTCTACACATAACATGTTATGTCTTTTAAATCTCTTTATAATTGAAGGTCATATTTTTAAATGTCATTGATTTATTATTTGTCCCGTATAATATTTCATCTTCCAAATTTTACTTATTTCTTCCTCTATTTACTTTCTCAAGCTGTCTTGGTTTGCTACTGTGCTGCAATTGCTCCTAGGTTTTAAAATAGACAGGACTAGGAATTTTAAGAAAAAATATCATGAATTTATATGTTTTCAATTCAAATTTAAAATTGAGGATTCCAACACAATTTCTTTGATTTTAACTTCTGTCATGTATCTACTGTATTGGAAGTCTTGATTCCTAATTTAAAAATACATTATTAATTATTTGCATATGAATACCTATATATGCACACACACACACACACACACACATAATCACTTCAAAAAAAACCATCACCAATATTACTGCCAATAAGACTACCAAATGTGGTTTAAAGATTATTTGATGTTTTTTGTCTTTAGTTATATATACCATCAGGGATAAAATAAATCAAAATTATGTGTTAAAAAAATCATTGAAGATAACTTTTATTTCTTGGTTACAAAGCTGCCAACTTAGTAAGCAGTTTGATTCATTTGTTAAAGCATGTTTTCATTTATTTCCTTTTAAAATTCAGTTTTGTTTTCAATCTTCATTGAGGTATAATTGACAAATAGGAATTGTATATATTTAAGGTGTACAACCTGATGTTTTGATATGTGTATATGTTGTGAAATAATCGCCACGATCAGGCTAATTAATATATTCATCACTTCACTTAATCAATTCTTTTTTTTTTGGTATGTGCATGTAGTGAGAACACTTAAGTTTTACTCTTTAGCAAATTTCAAGTATGCAGTACAGCATTGCTAACTGTAGTCATCGTGCTGAATATTATTTTTCTAGAAGTTTTTCATCTTGTTTAACTGGACCTTTGTACCTTTTGATGAGCATCTCCCCATTTTGCCCTCCTCCCTGTCCCTGGAAACCACAATTTTAGTCTCTGCTTCTATGGATTGATTATTTTATATTTCATTTGTAAGGGAGATTATGCAATGTATTTGTCTCTCTGTGTCTAGTTTATCGCACTTAGTATAATGCTCTTCGGGTTCATTCATGTCATGAATGCCAGGGTTTCCTTCTTTTTAAAGGCTGAATTATGCATTGTCTTTATCCATTCATCTTTTGATGGACATTTAACTTGATTACATATCTTAATTATTGTGAATAATGCTGCAATAAATATGAAAGTGCAGATATGTCACTGACATACTGATTTTAATCCCTCTGGATATGTACTCAGTAGTGAAATTGCTGGATCATATGGCAGTCTGATTTTCAGTTTTTTGAGAAACCTCCATACTGTTTACCATAGTGGCTGTACCAATTTACGATCCCACCAACAGTGTACAAGGGTTACTTTTTTTCTAGATCCTCACCAACATATCTCTTGTCTTTTCAATAGTAGCAATCGAAACAGGTGTCGGGTGGTATTTCATGGTGGTTTTGATTTGCATTTTCCTTAAAATTTGTAATGTTGAGCATCTTTTCATGTATCTGTTAGCATGTATATATCTTCTTTTGAGAAATGTCCATTCAGGCCCTGTGCCCAATTTTAGATCAAATTATTTATTTATTTTGCTATTGAGTTATATGAGTTCCTTATATGCTTTGGATATTAACCTCTTATCAGATACATGGTTTGCAAACATTTTCTCCTATACCATAGGTTTCTCTTTCCTTCTGTTGATTGCTGTCTTTGATATGCAGAAGCTTTTTAGTTTGATGCAATTTTACTGCTATCTATTTTTGCTTTTGTTGTCTGTACATTTGGTGTCATGTCTAAAAAAAAAAATCATTGTCAAGGCTCAATTTTCTTTTTAATTTGTAAAAATTTATGTGGTTCCAAACTTTAAAAAGTATTTTATTATTTAGAAAGCATAATTTTATTCTTTGTCCCTCCCTACACACTAGTTTATCCTTGACCCTATTCTTAATCATTTTTATTAGATTTTATTTATCCTTCATCATTACTCTCTGTGTGTATGTGTTTGTGTGTATTTGACCATGCACACGGGCATGGGTGTCTTTATTTCCCTTCTTAAACATACAGAAGGTAGCTCGTTTGAAATACCAGTCAGCACCTTCCTTCTAACCCCCCACCTAACAATATATGTTGGGGATTTTCCATAGTATCTATGAAAATACCTTATTTATTCTTTGTGTACACGTTTATAGTATTTCATTGTGGAAATATTTCATGGTGTATTTAAGCAGATCATTATTGAAGGATATGTGAATTGTTTTCAGCCTTTTGTAATTGTAAGAAAAATAAAATGCAGTAAAAACCACATGTGAATGTAATTTCATATTTTGAAAATTTAACTAACTTTGGATAAAGCTGCTGTGAGTAGTTGCAAAACTCACGGAATCTTCTTTCCTCCTACCTTTTCAAATGCACCTTTCCTTCAGGGAAGGATGTTTTCCTGCTATGCTGTGTGAACTCAATGTAAAGTCCCCCTTCAGAATCTTTAATACGGCAGAAATTGCTTTCTCTCACACATCTATCTAGCCATATTTTATTCATCATTCAGATCACATATTGAACTCCACATTTTCCATATATTGTTCCATGACAAATTTATCTACTATTGCATTCTTTCTGCTTTGAAATTGCATAACAGGATTACTTCTCTTGGAACATAATCAGTAACCATCCTATAGTTTTATTGAGATGTGGCATATGTCAGCATCATATTATTACAAAGAAATATTACATTCCTGTAAGGCAGAAACTGTCACATTTTTTCTGTATCTCTCATAAGTCTATCATTGGATTGATTACAAGATAAGCATGCAATAAAAGTACTTACGAATTAAATTAAATCAAATTGGATTGATTCTCCTGGATCATCAGCGTTTTCTGAGGCATGATAATAGAGTTATTCTACTCCGAGTAAACATACCTTTTTGAAACACAAAATAGTGTGGAACTTAAAAAAAATGGTTTCAACATATATCTTAACCAACAATAGCAACAAAAAAAACAATGGGCATATAAACAGAGAGATGGGTTATGACACAATCCTGGGTTGGGGAAGTATTACTGTGGGTCTAATTTAAAGGTACTGGTCCTACTTTGCATGAGCGATATAATGAAATAAATGTATTTTTAAACAATTTCCTAGGAAGCATAAATCATCCATAAACAACATTCTTCACTGAGCAGAATCAGTTTCTAATAACAAAAGAGAAACAGAATTTTTGATTGGTAGAACTTTAACTCACAGTTTGGTCCTTTCTATTAATAGTTATGCTACATTGTACAAATTATTTCACTGAGATAAAGGAGTTAGTACTAAGAGTCCCACCTACCTGATAAGAGGATTGGATATCACAAAATATTAAAATGTGATTATTGATTATGCATATGCTAGTTATAACTGTAGAGATAAAGAATTAAAATCAAGAATGATGAAATGACTCCCATGAAATCACTAAGAGTTGGTGACAGTTTTGGAATATGAACTCAGTGTCTTTATTTCAGATCCAGCTTTACTTCTACCAGGGATTCAATATTTTACTCTATTGGTTTTTAGAACCCATCATTGAGAGGATACCCTTGCATTGCTTTCTTACACTAATTTTTGTAAACTGACACTTTATAGCTAACCACTTTGGACTTGTCTGCTACATTTTCACATGGAATTAGCATAATTTTGCTGTTTTTGAGCTACTTGATGTGGAAATTTTTTTCCTACTAGAACCTGAACTTCACTCTGCCACTTCATTGAATATGGACCAAAAATGATCACTTCCAGAGTCATGACTTGCAATCCCTTCAAGCTGTCAACCCAGAAGCAAAAAGTTCTTACTCTCATAACTTATTCTTGGAGTCAAGTGGTGTTTCCAAATCAGATTTTTTTTTATTATGTTTAAGAAAACCGATGTACCATTCCTGAACCTCTCAGGCTTCCAAGTCTCCAATGTCAGCTCCTGAAGTAACTAGAAAACCTGCCAAATCTGACCTTCTTTAAACAATATATCTCTCTCTTTTCCGGAGGAAAACTGTAAAGATCAAGTCACGGCTGTACGTAGTACCTAATTAAACAAGTGTAAGAAACCCGAGAAAGGTCAGGTTGTCAAAAATCATTGCTGTATCTTTACTGGATTGTATTTAAAGACTGATTGCAGCAGAGAAAATAACTCAATAAGGTGTACGAGACTGGAATAACAAATGAAGTCAAGGGTCAGACTTCTGCCTGGCACGTAACGAAAGATGTGGAGATAAAAACCTAGGAAACAAACCAAGGGAAATGAAAGGGAAAGTGTATGCAGTGAGCAAAACAAACAGCTGATATTAATATGGAAAAGAGGTTCCATAAGCCAAATTCAAAGAGGAAACAGGAGAAAATTACAGATGATGGTTTATTAACTTGATTGTTTTTTGTTGTTTTTAAATCATGGAGTTGAAAAGAACATATATGCAAGAGAGGATGCACAAAGAGGCTACTGTGATTACATGCTCAAGCTAAAACAGAATAAAGGATAAATTAAGTACTTTAAATCACTAAAACACATTTCATCTGGTGCAGAGAATATTCTTAATTACCTGTGCAGACTCAGAACTTCCTAGGTTGCATGCTGTTTACCTGAGGGGTCTTATAGGTATATTGTTTCCCTTCCACCTATCTTTTCGATAAGAGTTGAAGTTGGAGAGACCCCTAAAGAGCTTGTCCCAAGGAAACTAGAGTACACAAGCATTGTTCCAAATTAGCAGTTTCTTCCTCGAGAAAGGAGGAGGTGAAAATTTTTTTTCTTCTTTAAGTCTACTTTATTTTTGAAATACTGTAGGCATGGGCCCCCTGGGAAATTCTATGGGGTTCTAGTTAGCATCTGAGTGTAATTTTCAGTTCAGTAAACTTTGGTCTGTTTTTCTACTCTCTCTCTCTTGAATCTCCGAGGATGTTGTGTAATCTGAGAATAGACTCTGTGGCCTGTGAGAGTGAACTGCTTGTGTTTTGGTAAGTGAACTGGAGTATATATTTCTTTCTTTTTTATTTTTTTCCTTGAGAAGACTTTCCTATTCAGGTGAGAAAATATGCAAAAGCATAACTGCCTAAAACAAATAGGTGTGTAGGTATGTATGCAGGTGTGTTTGTGTGTCTATGTATAATTAAAGTATTTTTTATTCATTCTACCAGAGATCCTTAGATCTTTTTTAATCAATGTTTATTATTCAATTATTTATGATTTAAGCTGTAATAGAATATATAACTTGCAACAATGAAGAGAGCACATTTATATTACTGTGACAGATGAGAATTCACCCTTTTCCCTCAACCGTCAGAATGGCATGGATGCCATCTCGTCATGAAAACTGACAATGCATTTAAACAGTGCACCATTGCAAGTATAATTGCAATTTGTTGTAATTTCTGATTAAATTTCTCCCTGACACAGTTGATTTATTTTGCAAATCAGTGCATCTAGAGGGTATACTGTGTCGCATTATGGGCCTTTGATATAGACCTTTGTTTTATAACGGGGAAAATAATTAGCTTTTGGATAAGCTTGAGCTGTGATGTCAGGCGCTATCCGTGGTGCTGAAAGAAGTTATTAGCGCTGAGCTAATGAAGGCGCTCAGACAGGCTCTGCCACCTTACTAATTTGTCTCTTTGGGATGTTAGTAAAATTAAAAATGAGATAAGCACAAAATGGAATGAATTTTACAGGAAAACTAGTAAACTTGTTGATAGAATCTATTGAGACCCCTGATAAAGCCAAATTTAAGGAAAATGTTTATTTACCAAGTTGTTTGTTTGCCAAACAGTAGTTCCCTTAGTGTTGGTGATAAAATTGTTTAGGCATATTTTAATTAACTTTTATGTAGGTTTCTCTATCTAGAATTACAAAACTAGTTCGAAATTATCATCAAGTTGCAATGTCAGCATTCATTCTATGCCAAATAAGGGTCTAATTTCAGGATACTCTCTTTGAGACTAAAAAGTAGATTTGTGTTAAAGGCAAATATTATGTGAAAGGTAGAGTTAAATGAGTGATCTTTGGTTTTTACGTGCAATATTTCACCTAAGGGTAACCCATGCTTCTCTGTCTCTATCCTTTGAAATTGCTAAAGTAAAATCTAATTGTTGAATGGCTCATGCTTCCTTTGACTTGATTCATTGGAACTTATTTGTATTGCAACCAGTAGCATGTTTAACTTGATGCTGGTTAGGGGAGTATTTGGGCTCAATTCTAAATAAGATCATCACCGGCTGGTTATTTTATACTCTTATTAGGTTATAAAATAGCACTCAGGTATACAGCAGTAATCACAAAGCTGTGATGCTGGGAAAAAATAATCACGTTAAATTGACCTTCATGAATAACAAGTGACGTTCCATTTCGCTTCATTTCTGTTCATTTTAAAACCAGTATTAGTTTTTCTGGCACATAATTTTTCATTGTTTGCTGAACACAGCTCTATTAGAATGATTCACTGTCTTTAATATTAGTGATTATGGTCATTTCAATTACAGAGTGTGTTATGCAGTTTGTTGTATTACTCCCCATATCTCCGCTATTTGACTCTGCCGGAAAGGACTAAATGTAGCAGTGGTGGTAAGAAGTAGGGGTTCTGTGGATGGTAAAGGACCCCTATAAACATTCATAAGGTAATGTGTAGAAAGTTTCATATATAAGTAAGCTTTTAAAAATTGCAAGATATCAAAATGAGATTAAGTCATCTTTTAATGTCATTTGACATTAATATCTTAATTATCTCTAGCATGTGTGCCTGTATATATATATACATATTTAATTTAAATTTTACATCATCAACTTTATGAAGATGTAATCTCCATGTAATAATCATTCATTTTAAATATAAATTGTAAAGAGTTTTATAAAACTATACACCTATAAAACCACCTACCAATCAAATAAAGTGCTCTTATCACCCCTAAAATATTCCTTCAAGTTATTTTGTAGTCAATCTGCCTTACTACTAACCTCATGTAAACTGTGATATTATTTATATCACAATTAATTTTGGCATTTTTATAACTCAATAAATGGAAAAATAGAGAATGTACACTTTTGCATCTGGCATATTTGTAAGACTGAATAGGTATTGTAGTTTGGGGTAATTTGTTTAATAGGTTAGTTGTATATCATTGTATGAATATACCAGAATTTCATTATGCATTCGTGAGTGATAGACACTGGATATTTTTCCACTCAGGGCTATTTCGAAGAAAATGGCTATGAATATTTGTATACGTTTTGTGTGTGGACATACGTTTTCGTTTGTTGTGGGGAAACATCTAAGTTTGCAACTATTGAGTCATCTGGTAAGGGTGTGTTTAATTTTATGAGAAATTATCAAAATGTTATTTAAGTACCATTTCAATCCTATCAGTTTTATATGACATTTCTAATTGTTGTACATCGTAATCAACACAGTATTGACTGACTTTTTGATTTTAGTTATTTTAGAGATGTGAGAGTACTTGGCCGTGATTAACGAATGATGTTGAAAATCTTTCATGTACTCCTCAGCCATTTTATCATTTTGCCTTTAAAAGTGTGTGTTTATATCATTTTCCCATTTGTGTGGGGTTGTTTATTCTTACTACTGAGTCATAAAAATGTTTGTATTATTTTTTGGGTAAAAGTCCATTATCAAATGCATGTTATAACAATATTTTCTCAAAGTATCCAGAACATTTTTTTTTTATTTCAGCATATTATGGGGGTACGGATGTTTAGGTTACGTATGTTGCTCTTGCCCCCTCTCCAAGTCCGAGTTTCAAATATGTCCATCCTTCGGGTGATGCGCATTACACTCTTTGTGTATGCATATACCTGTCCCCTCCTCCCTCTTCCCCCTCCCCTCCCCGCCCAACATCCAATAGATGTTATTCTTATATGTGCACTTATGCGTTGATCAGTTAATACCAATTTGATGGTGAGTACATGTGCTTGTCTTTCCATTCTTGGAATATCTCACCTAGTAGAATGCATTCCAGCTCTATCCAGAAGTATACAAGAGGTGCTATATCACCATTGTTTCTTAAAGCTGAATACCAGGACTTTTTTTAAAAAAAATATTAACCTTATCTTTAGATGTAGTCCAATTTACTATATTACCATTTACAATGAGTACTTTTTGTGTTCTAAGAAATCTTCACCTATCCCAAAATTGCCTGGTTTAGAGGAAAAGCATTAACGTTTGTCTTTTTGCTTTTTACTCATTAAGTATTTTCTTAGTTGTAGTAGTTTTGGAGATATTCTTTATCGATTTAAAGAAGTTTTTGTTTGTCTTTAGGTTGCTGGGAGTTTTTCTCCTTAAAGAACAGTGACTTTTATTAAATCATTTTCAGCATCTTTGGGAAAAATTATGTGATATTTTTCTCTGTTCTATCAATATGACTAATTATATTGATTGATTTCCAAATGTTAATCCTAACCTTGGATTCCTAGGTAAACCACATTTTGTCGAGTATATTTGCATCTCTGTTTGGGGGGACATTGGCTTATAATTTCCTTTTCTTATAATGTTTTATGATCTTTTGGTATTGTCATTATGCCGGACTCATACTAGAAATGGGAAAGGTACTTTCTATTTCCATTTGCTCAAAGAATTTGTGGGGAATTATATTATTTCTTCCTTAAATGCTTGAGAGAATTTACCCTTGAAGTCACGAGAGTAGTGTAGTTTTCTTTAAAAAAAAAACCTAAATTATGAATTAAATCTGTTTATTAGCTAAGCTATTTTATTTGTGAGTATGTCAAGTTTAGTAATTGGTATCTCCCCTAAGTAGTGTGTTCATTTCATATAAGTTGTCAAATTTTTTGGCATAATGATATTTGTAGTATTCACTTAATTTACTTTTAAAGTGTGCAGGACCTGTAGTGAAAATTCTCTTTCATGTTGGATATTTAAAAAGTTGTGTGTTCTCTGTTTTGGTTTTGATCAGTCTAACTATTTTTTTCATTTTATTGATTTTTTTGAAAAGTAATTTACATTTTATTGATTTGTTTTATTTTTGACCTTTTTATGTTTTATTAATTTCCACTTTTATCTCTTTTTATTTCCTGTCTTCTAGTTATATTTATACAAACATACTCTTCTTTTTTTTCTAGTTTCCTATATTGGATGCTTAGATACTTTGTTTTAAGTCATTCTTCTTTTCTATTACAAGTATTTAAGCTACAACTTTCATTCTAAGCACTGCTTTAGCTTTAACTCATGGATTTTTATATGCTGTGTTTTCATTTCCATTCAGTTCAAAATATTTTTCAAATTTCCACGTGCTTTCTTTCTTGATCATGAGTTGTATAGAATTACGTGTTTAATTGCCATCTCTTTGGAGAGTTTTATAGATATCTTTTTGTTATTGATTTCTAATTACTTCCATTATTATAACAGAGCATACTTTGTATGATTTCAACCATTTTAAATATATTGAGACTTATTAAATGAGTCAGCACATGTTTCATATGTATGTGAAGAAATAAATGTGTATTCTGTAATTATTGGGTAAAGTTCACTATCAAATAGATTAATATATTTTATGTTATTGTTTAAATATTCTATATTTTTAATGATTTTAAACCTATAATTCTATCAATTACTAAAAAAGAGAGTGGAAATCTGGAAATATAATTGTAGATTGTTTATATCTCTCTTTAGTTTTGCCCGTCTTTATTTGATGTTTATAGAAGATTCTTTGTTAGAAGCATTGCTATGTTATCTGTATAAATTGACCCTTGTAACATTATAAAATACCCTTCTTTATCTATGATAATATTCTTTGATCTGCAATCTCTTTTGTCTGATGTTGTTATATCTATTCCAAATTTTTTACAATTAGTTTTTGTATGCTACATTATTTTTACCTCATCTTACTTTTAAATTGCATGTATACTTGTAGTTTGTGTGCTATACTAGAAACCATTAGTTGAGTATTTCTTGTCATATCTGATATTGTCTGCATTTTAATAAATGTTTTAGTCCATTTACATTTAATATAATTATTGATATTTTGAATTTAAGTCTACCATCTTGCTATTTTTTCTCATTGTCTTCTCTGTTCGTTCTTTGTTTTCCCCGTTTTCTTATCATCTGTTGTATTGAGTTTTTTCTTAACTATTAGCTTATTTCATATAAATAAATCAATATATAACTTGACATAACTTTTTATTTAATTGTTTTCATTGGTTGTTCTAGAGTTTACAATGTGTGTTTTTCTTTTTACTTTATCATAATCTACTTTCAAATAACATTACACCAAGTAATATAGTAGGCCCTCAAATCAGTATACTTCCATTTCTTCCTTAATGTCCTTTTATACATGTAACTTTATCATGTGATAAGTGTTTAATACCTTATTATTAGTTTGTGCTCTGCATGACTAATTATCTTTTAAATGTGTCAAAGAAAAAATGAAAATATTTTTATATCTACTAAGGAATTTACTATTTTGGTGCCTTTCACTCCTTTGTTGAAATGTCTTTCCATCTGCCATTCTCTTTTTTTTATCCTGGAGTAGAAATTTCTTTTACCTTTTTTTTTAATATTGCCATTTTTTCGGGTAAAAAATTGCCAGCTTTTCTTTGTCTAAAAATGTCTGCATTTAATGTTCAGTTTTGGAAAGTGTTATTTTGAAGAATCTATTAAAAGCAATATTCTGAAGGTATATTTTTAAAGCTGAAGGTATAATGTTTTAAAGATATAGATCCATTATCTATGGCCTTGTATTGTTTCTAATTAAAATACTGCTGTTAATTTTACCTTTTCCTTCTTGTGTGATATGTCCTATTGTCTGCTATAGTTTTAGATTTTCTTTTCATTATCATTTTAAAAAACTGATTTTTACAGGCTTTTGTGTGTAAGGGGTGTGTAGCTTGCTTGAGATACATTGTGCTTCCTCCTTCTGGATATTGATTTTTTCCATCAAATATGCAATATTTAATGCCTTGTTTCTTAAAATATTTTTATGGAAATCTTCTCCTTCTAAGGATTCCAGTCTAAGACTACTTGATATTTACCACACAAATATCTACCACATAATAATGATAATGTGGTAAATAATGATATTTACCACATAAATATAAATACTGGTCTCTAGGGTCTTGTTCTCTTATTTTTGGACTATTTTTATCTCTCTGAGCTTATGTTTGGATTGCTTCTCTTATCCTGTAGTCAATTTCACTGACCTTTTCTTCTTGGGTTTAAAATATTCTATCAAACCTATCCTTTGACATTTTCACTTCATTTTTTTTTTTTAGGGACAGAACCAGTGCAGACATTTTCATTTTAGATCTTATATTTTTCTATTCTAGAATTCCTATCTAGTTTTCTTGAAAGTTTTCATTTTACTACCAGTATTTCTCATCTAAAGGTCATCATATCCATTTTTTCCTTTACATTCTTAAGCATATGAATATTATCTGTATTCTGGCTATTTTAAAGTTCTTTTCTCTAATTTCCACATCTGCAACATCTCTGGATTTATATTTAACTGATCGTATTTTTCCTCATTTTAGGCCATTGTTTTCTGCTTCTGCGTGTGTCTTATATTTTGACTATATGAAGACCATTATAGAAATCCATTACTTTTGAGATTCTGTATTCTGTGCTTTTTTTTTTTTTTTTTAGAGAGAGAATGTTAAATTTCCTTCTGAAAATTTCTTATTCCAGCGTTAAATTATTCTCATTCCTCAGCTGTGAACCTTTTGGTGCCTTGATGAAAAACGTAGAATATCCAGTGAGATTTATCCACTCTGGCTGATCAGAATGCCTGTTTTCCAACACTGTGATCTCTCAACCTCTGGTCATCTCACGCTTCCCAGTATTTGTCCTCCTCTGGGTCTCACGAAGTCTGACCATCTGCATTCACGATTTTGAATTCATGGCCCTTTATGCACATTCCTGGGACGTCTTCTCTGTGCAGCTTTCTTTTCTCTGCTACTCTTTCACACAAATTCCAGCCACCTCACCGGCCTTGCACCCTGTTCTTTTCCTTCCAAGATCGGTGGATTTGCAACAATCTATGTATGCTCTCTACCTCTCTGCACCACAATCTGGAAATTTTCTTCCATTCCAAAGCTGGAACTATCTTGGGGACCCTTTTGTCATGGATCACAAGCGTTTACATCCTGTTCAGTAACATCTGAAAGCTATCATTTCATGTATTTTATTTAGCTTTGTATTAGTTTGGGGCAAGAGGACTAGTTTAAGAACAATTACTCCATCAAGGCCTGAAGTAGCTGCACGAGTTTTTGAAATGTGGCAGGACACTTCCCAGTTGGGAGCCTGTATTCTCAAAAGATACTGTCCCCCACCCTCCCACATTTCATCGCCTCAAGTTTTACTGTTTTATATGACAATGATTGTAAATTAGCTTTAGTCTGATAAAGCAAACATAGATTTTATGTAAACTATAAATGTAGTACATAAAAAGATGATTTGAACTTCAAAACACAATGCTGAAGATAGATGTTAAGGAAAGACAAGAGACCAAAAATATTTTTCTTGATCTTAAAATCACATAAATAATTAACTTCAATTATGTGTGGACATCTCTAGACTTGTTGCTTTATAGATAATTGCATTTGTAAAGTAATTTATATGTAATTGAGGCCACCTATTTTATTTTACAGATAGGGAAACTACTAGAAAGCCAAGGTTCATAAAGCTGATCAGTAATAGAATTTGGTCTTTTTTTAAATATCTCATGCATCCTACTCCAGTGTTCTTTCTAGTATCATTTGGTTCAATAAGACACATTTTTTTTTAATAAGACATTTTATGTAAAGTTGCGACTTCTTTTTTTGATTTCTACAAACAGGCTACGACAACTTAAAATCATGAAGTTTTGGATCCATTTTGTTCTTTAAATTAAGGGACCACTAAGTGATTGATGAAACACATGTTTTTGATTTGAGCATGTAATTTTTTAAGGTCAGAAGCTTGAACAAACTTTATCCTGACCTTTCAGCGTGTGAACCTCAACATTAAATCTTACTGGAACAAATTGTCTCTTGAGCTTGCTACTCAATTCTATTCCTATCTGTTTTAAAAATATAATAATATTTCTTGGGATAACTCAGGTATTCTCACTCCATCAGGAATCAGGAATGCCAGAAATGTGGAATTAATATCCAGAGTTATGATAAGAAGTGAAATCACATGAAATTCAAAGACCTAATTGACAACACTCCTCCCGTCACACACACACATACACACACATATACCAGGGGCTTTTCCATTATTCAAAAAGAAAATTAGGAACATTTATCTTTTTTAAAAAACAAATCTAGTTTCTATTAGCCTTGGTAGACTCAATATTACATATGAATTAATCATGGAAGAAAATGATAACATAGAAAATTTCTAACATAACTAATATTAGGACCATCGATATGGGACCTGTTGATCAGATTTAAACACTTTGTTGTATACAAATACTATATTATGTTGTTACCATGAACATTAGGTTATAGAAAAACTTCTTCAGTATTTCATTTCGCCCTCCTGAAAATCTTGTTAGTAATTATATCTATCTACATCTTACAGACTAGTTATATTAACAAAATTGGCTAAAGTTATATCACTGTTGAATAGTCAGAACTGAGATGAAAATTGTTCAGATGTCAAGACTGTTGACTTTTAAAATATGTCATAATTTGCTCTTCCAGTTTAAAAAGGACAACTTTTTGTTTGTAGGAAACTACATCTGAATTAACGGATGGGGACCATAATGAGCAATTCAATAATGTCATGATCTTGATAAATTTTGAACCCTCTAATGGACTGCCAAGAAATTGGGAGTATAATTAGGCTTGGTGTTTGAGTAAGTCATTTTACTAGCGATGTTTAGGGGTAGGCCTGTGTTGCTAGTGAATGATGTTATGGTTGTAAGACAAAGAAATAGTTGCATCCTAATTTTATTCAGCCCCTATTTACTCAAAGGATGCCCCAGATGATAAATCCATGAGAGATAAGGGCCAATAGAATATAAACTATTTTTAATTACTTGCCAAGCTTCTCCCTAAAATGCCACTGAAAATGATTATAGCAATCCGTGGAGTAGCATGTAAGTTAAACTACACGCCTAAGATTTGAAATTCAGACTTGAGAGACTCTCCCTTCACTTAAGTTAAAATCCAGATATGCACTTCTGAAAATCCATCAGATGCTGGTATAGCAGAGCAAAGACAAAAGAGTACGTGCCATGGTCTGAATGTTTGCGACCCCCCAAAATTCATGTGTTGAAGTTCTTCCCCTCAAGGTAACGGTATTAGGAGGTGGGACCTTTGGAAAGTGACTAGGTTGTGAGGGTGGCGTCCTCATGAATGGGATTAATGCCCTTTAACCTGCGAGGATACTGTGAGGAGGTGCTGCCTAGGAACCAGAATGTGGGCCCTCACCAGATACCGAATATGCTGGTACCTTGATCTCGGGCTTTCCAGCCTCTAGAACTGTGGGCCATAACTTTCTGCTGTTTGTGAGTCACCCAGTTTGTGATATTTTGTTACAGCAGCTTGGAGGGAGATCATGTGTGAACGTGTACCAGCTAGCTTAAAAAAATAATATAGGACTCGAAGGACTATAACCTGTCACATTTTACATATTTTGCTGAATTCATGGGGATAAAAGACTAGCCTCTTGTGAATGACATTTAAATAAAGAGCGACCCTTCTCTTTATTGAATATGGCTGAATCCCTTACTCGGAATACGACACATTATATTAACAATTCTTCCTTCCTGGATTAGGGAAGGAGGATAGATTGGAGATTTGATGAATGATTTAAAAATTCAAATCTATTTCTCCTTCTATAGGCTTTCAGGTTTGGATATAAATATAACAATTAATGAAAATAATGACTTTTGGAAATGTAATTCATAGAATTCACAAACTATCAGTAACCTTTATTAAATAATCAAAGAACACACATACCAACTAGATATTCCATTTAGATATGGTAGAATGGTCAACTCAAATATGAACAGATTATATGTCATATACATATTACATGCAATATAATCAGTAACTCTGCCTTTTCACTTCATTCTATTTCTAGAAATACCTATTTTAATAAGTCAAATGTATATTACTAGGGTCTGAATGTGTCCCCCCAAAATTCATATGTTGAAACTTAATTGCCAACATGATCAGATTAAGTGGTGGGGCCATCAGGAGGTGATTACGTTGTAAGTAAGGGTGGAGACCTCATGAATGTGATTAATCACTTACAAAAAGGTACAAGGGAGCTATTTGCTCCACTGCCATGTGAGAACACAGCAAGAGACACTATCTATGAAGCAGAATGAGACTTTACAAGACACCTAATATGCTGGTGCCTTGATCTTCGACTTTCTGGCTTCTAGAACTGTAAGAAATAAATTTCAATTATTTATAAATTACCCAGTCCGGGGTCTTTTGTTCTAGCAGCCTAACAAACTAACATTTTAAATATATATGATGTAATATACATTTTATATATAATTATATATGTGTATATATAAAATCTAACTACATATATATATGAAATATTATTCTTTACATATATTTAGGAAAATCTCTTGGAGAGCTGAAAAAATGCACACATGCACACATACACCATGATGATGGAAAGAAGAATGATTTCTGTTTAGAAAGAGCTATAATATGATGTCTAGTTTGGAGGCAAATGAGGAAAATATCCTTATTTAGGCAACACTAAAATAACGAAGTAGATAAAAATGACTGGCGTGATTACACTGGTAAGTGGATTAGGAAAGAAAAAGTATGCCGTGGACTGATTGTCAATAGACACCCTCGACTGCTTGGAATCTCCACAATTTTTTTTTTTTTAATGTAAGCAGTAAGCTTTCTGATTCTCACATTCCAAATCTCCACAAATAAGACTAACATATTATTTGAATTATTAAAACACCAAATAAATTAGAAGAATGTTAAAAGCTAAAAATGCAACAAATATGTTTACAGTATAATGATATGAAAATGACAACAAAGAAGTTGATGTTGAATGAGAAAAGCAACAAAATGTGACGTAACAGATACTGTCTATACTGCCGAGACTTCCTCGGATCCTTTGCACAGGTTCTCTGTGCTCTGTCCTGGTTTCACTGTGATTTTTTTCTAAGGATGTGCACCTGTGACTTACTATTAGAGCACGACCTCGTGTGAGCACAGCACATGGCTGGAAAGCGCAGCTACGGAGAAGGGTTAGGGAATTTCCATCTGCCTGCGATGGCTCTTAGCGCCAATGACTGACTGCTGCAGGAGTTTCAAAGCCCAGCTCCTTGGCCGTAAGTGCACAAATTTCCATAAGTTATACTAGAATTTTCCCCATGGGCTACTCTCATGGACTCTCACTTGAAATTGTTCTACTGCTCTGTCATAATCTCCTATTTCTTTACTAGGTTTTTTCTGGGAGTATTTCCTTAGAATCTGGTAGTTTTTCCCAAGGAGACAGTTATCTCAGGGTCTTCTGGGAAACCCAAACTAAGACAGATGATAATTCTTCTCATTATATATCACTTTATGGTTTTCTTTATTATATGACTTTGTCTTCAATTCAGCTTTTGAGGTTTTTATTTCAAAACTGAAAAAAATGAACCTTTAGAGGTTACGTAATTAACCTGACACCACACAGCAATTCATGTGCGAAGTCAAAACTTAAACTTGAATCTTTCTCAGAATGTTAGATGATATATTTTTAGTGACATCCATTCAAGTGTATATTTATTAGGGGGCACTGGTTTGCAAGATAGCTCCTTGTGTTTGGTGGGGAAAATATTGGCTTAATATCAAACACTGTGAAGCTCTAAGACAAAAATAACAATTTTAGAAAAAGATAAGTTTATTTTACTTTGGTGTGATGTTTGGAGACATAAGATCCTGTGAAATATAGTTTCTAAAATATTTATCTTATTTGTTACTAATAGTAAGTATCGAATTGAATAACCCCAGAATAAAAGAAAAATATGGATGTATTAATGGTTAAAATAAAAGAAAGAAATTATATCTCTCTTCTTGGAGAGACAATGGAGAAAGACCTTCATTTTAAATATTTATCACTTTACTCAATCTAATGGATACTTGAAATATAACCCCTGGTGATTTCACTTGAAAGAAAAATATTTGAACATTTTAATCTTTATGAGCTCGTAAATAATAGACTGAAAAGCTGAAGCCATTGGTTAAACAAATGGAGTTCATGGTTGCAAAAAAGAATGTTAACATAGAAGTTTTCTCCTAATATTCTGAATATTGATGTAAACTGACTGCGTACCATTAAAACATTAACCAGTTATGCTGTCCTAGTTGTTTTCCTGAAGTATAAGTGAATGACAGAGGACTGAAGAAAAGGTGAGTAAGTTTGAAGATACTGCAACTAAAACAGCACAAAATAAACCACACAGAAAAGAAAAATAGCCAAAATAAGTCACCATACTCAATAGCCGATGGCACACGATCAAGAAATTTAACAAAGGCGTAATTGGAGAACCAGAAGCAGATGGGAGAAAAGGACCAAAAATAAATAAATAAATAAACAAATAAATAAATAAAAATAATAAGCAAAAACATGGAGAACATTTCCAAATGTAATAAAAATAATCAAAACACATATCCAAGTAGACTAACAGACCTGAAGGAGGAGAAGCACCAATCACACCAACGGCCATAATGATTAAATTGCTGAGCACTAATTACGAAGGAAAAAAATCAGATAGTCAAAAGAGAGAAGCAGAAGTCTTATGGGCTTAAGGTATCAGAGGACAGAGCCTGAGATGAGTTGGATTCTCTAGAAGCAAGGGGACCACAGAGAGGGTAGACAAAAGCAAAAAAAGAATCCTCAGAAAAACATTAACAGAATCTTGAGCCACTATAATTTATTTGAAACAATGTCCAGTTTTCGACCCAGAGTATTAGACATGAAAGGACTCTAGAGAGTGTGATACATTTTCAGGGAAAAAAAAAAATCAGTCAATAGAAAATGAGTCTGATTGAGACCAGAGATTAGGTTGCTACAAGAAATAACTTTAAAAGTTATTCAAAAATATAAGAAAAATGTGATTTTGTACCAATGAGTGAACATATAAGTATTCTTAGGGAAAAATAAGGAAACTTAAATAATAAAAAATTTAGACCTAAAAAGTAAGTAGCCAAAATTAAATATTTACTCTATGAGTTCATCACCATAATGAATACATTAGGAAAAAATTAGTGAACTTGAATAAATATCTATAAAAGTTACACAATTTGAAATAATAAAATCTTTCCAATTGTGTTGAAAAAACACTAACATGCAGGTTCAAGAAGCTCAACAGATATCAAGCAGCATAAACTCTATGAAAATACCTGAGAGTCAATTCAAAGGCTAAACACTAAAAGCCAAAGACAAAGAGAAAGTCTGGAATAATTTGAAAGAAAACGATGTGTTACTTAAAAGGAACAATAATATGATTAATAGCTTATGTTAGTAATTATGGAGACCAGAGAACATTGGAATAGCAAATTCAAAACAGTGAAAGCAATAGCAACAAATGTGTACACATATAAAAAGTATCCTTCATAAAGGAAAGTAAAATAAAATATTTTCATATAAACAAAACCTCCAAGGTTGGTTGTCAGCAGATATCCCCTACAGTAAACTAGAGGAAGATCTTATGTCTAAAGGGAAACGTTACCAGATAGCAACTCAGATGTACAGGAATGAATGAAGAACACTGAAAATAGTAACTTTGTAAATAAGTATAAACACACACACACACATACAACTTTTTCATAAATTAAGCGAAGAAAAATGCATGACTTTTTAAAGCAAAATTTCTAACTCTGTTTTGTTTTTATAAACTTTTAAAATTTAATATATATGATAATGCTAAGCATCAGCATGTCTGTATGTTTACTGTTTCAAGGCTACTTTATTTTATCTGAAATAATTCAATATTGACTCTAAATATATTGGAATAACTCATAGATACATCTCATAATCCTTAGAAAAACCACTGAAACACAATGCAAAGTGATACAGCTCAATGAACAATTGGAAAATATTAAAAATTCCACTTACAATAGCATTAAAAAACACAAAAATTAGAAATATGTATAATTATATAAAAACCCTTACACTAAAATGACAATAAATAGTGCTGAGAACAATAAAGTAAGACCAAATAAATGAAGAGATATATCATGTATATTATTTGGAAGATGTAATATTTTAAATATAGCAGTTCTCTCTTCAAAGTATTTCTAGATGTAAGACAATTTTAATCAAAATCCCAGTAGATGTTTTTTGCAGACATCAATAAGTTGATTTTAAAATTTGTATGAAAATGCAAAGAACCTAGAATATCCAAGAAAAATTTGAAAAAGAACCATTTTGGCAGACTCCTACTATCTGCCTTCATGTCTTATTATAAAACCCCATTAACCAATAGAGCTTGGTATTGGAAAAGAGTGTATTCCAGAAATACGCCCACATACATATGGCTAATTAACCTTGACAAAGTTACCAAAAAAATCAATAGGAGAAAAATATTTTTAATAAAATGTACTAGAGCAACTGGACATCCACACAGGAAAAATGAATTTTGCAAAAATAACACTTCAAGGGATCATATACCTCCATGTAAAATATAAAACTGTATATAATGTAGCAGAAAAAATGTAGAAGACTATCTTTAAAAGTTTTATGTGGAAACCAGTTTCTAAAATAGCTCCCAATAATCCCCATTCCCTGGTATTCACAACGTTGTGTTACTTACTTTCTCCTTGAGTGTGGGTTGGAGCAAGTGACTCACTTAGGATAAATAGAATACAGTAAAAATGATGGATTGTCATTTCCAAGATTAGATTACCAATTCTCTCTTTCGTTTTTCTTGCTTGCTAACTCTGCTGAAGCAAACTGCTATGTTCTGAGGTGCTGAATCCTGCCAACATCCACATGGGAGCTTGGAAGTGAATCCTCCCTTAGCTGAACCTTAAAATGATTGCAACTCTATCATACCCCCGGATGATAGCCTTGTCTAAAAAAAAAAAAAAACAAAACAAAAACTGAGCTGTGCTAAGGGTCTTTGACCTCAAGAAATTCGGTATAATAATTATTTGCTTTTAGTTGTAATACATTTATTTTAATAAAAATAAACAGTAGGATCATAAATATTTGCTTTTGTAAGATGGTAAGTTTCAGTGTAGTCACATAGTGATAGAAAATTAATATACTCGGAATCGCAATTTTAGGCAGGACACAAACCATACAAGCCATACAAGAAAATGAAAATATAGACTTAATTGAAATTTAAAAATTCTGTTTCTCAGATACCATTAAGAAAATTAATAGACAAAGCACAAATTACATGAAATTGAAACTGCAATGAAATGCCACTGCCATCCATTGGTATGATTTTAAAAAATTAAGAGACAATATCGAATATAAGAAATGAAGTAACTGGAGTCCCATTCATATGTTGCTTTTGGGGATGATGTCATATGTTGCAAGTACATCAGAAAATGATTTGGCAATTCATTAAAAGATAAACAGACATCTAGTCTATACTTACCAATTCTACTTGTAGTGAACTGAGTAGTGTCTCCAAAATTCATGTCCACCTGGAACTTCGGAATATGAACTTATTTAAAAATAGAGCGTTTGCAGATGTAATTAGTTAAAGATCTTGAGATAAAATCATCCTGATTTAAGGCAGGCTCTAAATCCAAAGACTGGTGTCTTTATTAAAGAAAGGAGAGGAAAGATGTGGAAATAAAGATATCAAATAGAAGTCCATGTGAAGATGGAGACAGAGATTGGAGTGATGTAGGTAAAAGCCAAGAAATGTCAAGGGTTGCTGGAAGCTACCAGAAGCTAGCAAGAGGCAAGGAAAGATTCTTCCCTAGAACTTTCAGAAGGAGCAAGGCTCTGCTGACATCATGATCTTAGACTTTCAGACTTCAGCACTGTGAGAGAATTAATTCTCACCGTTTTCAGATACTTAGTTTCTGGAACTTTGTTTCAGCAACTCTAGAAAACTAATGCACACTCTGGGTATTTACCCAAGAGAAAGAAAAAAATATATGTCCAGAAAAAGACTTGAACATGAATGTTCATAATTGTTTTATTCATAACAGCCACAAACTGAGAAATTTAAATGTTCCTTGACAGAAGAATGAATAAACAAATTCTGGTATATTCATATGATGGAATACCAATTAGTATAGAAAAATAAACAAACAAACCAAAAAAAAATCCTCATTATGGATACATGCAACGACATGAATGAATCTCTAAACATACATTGAATAAAAAAAAAATCTTCTGTACGATTTCATTTACATGAAACTCCAGACTAGGCAATCAGAACTTTGCTTGCCTTGGTGATAATGGGGTGCATAATTAATGGCAAATGACATAAAGGAAATTTATGGAGTCATAGAAATGTTCTACACGTTAATGGGAGTGTGGATGATACTAGTATAACATTATGATTTGTGTGTTTCTCTGTGGGAAAATTATACCTAAATTACAATTAAAATATTCAATTAAAAGGCAAAAATGCCTGGTAGCACAAAAATAGGTAATAAAAGTCAGTGTGATGTAAGAACATAAGACTGGGAATCAGAAGAATCAGAGTGAAAACATTATTTTGGGGGAATATACCATGCGCATTTAGAGCAGTGGCTTTGGCTCCAGAACTTGGCCTCAGCCTTAGTCTGACATTTAAATCTGTGTGAACTTAGGCACACTAGCTAAACTCTCTGAAGCTCATTTTTCTCAATTGTAAACTGAGGACATTTAAACTGCATCCCACATACACAGTAAGACATAATGTATTAAATAACATATATTAAGTACTCAGTGATTGTAGACATACAGCAAATATCTTTGCTTTCTTCATTTTATTTGCAGATTTCCCATGAGCAATGGGGTATTTTAGTGGATATTAAAATTCATTTTCACCTATAGCTCCACAATGAAAATGTCCAGTGAATAGGCTTGAATAGAGAAAAAAGAAAGGAACAATTTGGGCATAAAAAGGACAAGGTTATTGTCAAACAACATGAATGATATTCTCTAACGTAAATTGTACCCAACTCATAAATTTCATTGGAGTTTTATCTGGAGTACAGAGACAAATAATTGTGTGCTTTAGTGAAGACTTCTATAAGGAGGTGACATTTAGGCAGAGACCTTCAGAAGGAGAGTCAACCATGTGATGATTTTTGTATTAGACTAAATTTAGATACTTTAACAAACAAATGCAAAAATTTCAGTGGGTTAATAAGATAGAAAGTCATTTCTATCTCACATAATAGCCCAATGCAGTTATTCTTGTTTAGTTCTCCTCCATGTGTTGATTCAGGGATCTAGGTTTCTTCTATCTTTTGGCTACACCACTGCTTAGGGCCTCAGAATTTTCTAATTCCAGAAAATTGAGAAGAAAAGAAGCAATGAAAAAATCCCACTTGCTTCTTAAATTTCCTGGCCAAAATGACACATATCACTTCTGCTCACATTTTATGGGCAATAACTAATCACCTAGCTAACATGTATGCATTGGTTACTGGACAATGTAGTTTCTGAATGGATAGCCACAATCTGTAGTAATTCCATGTAATGGAAAGAAAGTGTGGAATCTGGATAGACAGTGAGCCATCTTCTGAGAGTCTACTCTCTTGGCCAACAAATTCCTACATTCTCCTCCTTTCTCATATTCATGCTGTACTCACACCTTCTTCGAGGGTAACAACACAATGCTCTACATGGTTAACCTAGTTTAAAGTCAAAGATATCTTGACGGCATGCATTTCTTTCTGTCTGATCAAATATGATTCTTCATTGACTAGGGACCCACGAACTAAAAGGCAAATAATCTGCCCCTTGTCACCACCACCACCATCACCACACACACACACACACACACACACACACACACACACACACATACACAGAGGATCGACTTATATATAATGGTGAAACAAGGACAGAAGAGCCACAGTAAAAGTCCCCTTACAGGAAGAGGAATAGAAAACACAGTATTCAGTCACAGTAATAATAAAATCCTATCGGTCAGGTGTTATGGAGAGCTTCTATTCTGTCAGACGGAAAAATTACTTGACTAGATCCTAGTCCTGCTCTCTGGGAATATTTTTTGTCTATTGTTCCTGTATTGCTCCAGTTTCAGCCTCTGAGAGTGCTTGTGAACTTGTGTTCCATGTCCACATCTGAGTGGGCATCAGCAAAGGCTCCTAGGAGGCTCTGCAGCCTTCACTGCCAGATCCTGCTCATGACAGTTTGTGGGCTCAAGGGATTACAGTTGCAGGTTTTTATAGCCAGGATTGTAGTTTTTGAAGGGATACAATTTCCTGAAAAAGAGAGTAGATTACTAATCCATTTGCATCTAAAGAAGAGTCAGGGTGGCGTACTGGTCAAGAACCCAGGCCCATCAGTGAACTGACCTCAATATAAACCTGTCCCTGCAACTTGACAGCTGTGTCTTCATTTGAGTCCCACAAAAGTAGACACTGAAACAAGGACCTGAGCATAAGTAACTCACTTGGAAAATAATTACAGGAAAGATGAACAGAGAAGTAAATAAGAATGTGCAACGGTGAAGACAGCCAATAAATGGTGGATTCTCAAACCAATTACCAATGTGGGTAAATGGAGCTTATGCCTACCGTGGCACCCTGGCAACCAGTGTAGAACGCCCACCTCCAACTCATCCCCAAGGAACCATTGCACCATTGTTGAGTATGATTAGATAGTAAGTAGGTTCATTCTCAGATATTGTGGTCTGCTGTGTGCTGAGGTGAAACTCCCACAACCACGGAAATGTCTCATGCAAAAGGATTTCAATGCTGAGAGCTAGAGTTTGGGCGACTGGAGGGAATGTGGGTGAGTTATCAACAATGTCTGCTATACTGTGTTACATTGGGCAAGTCACTTAATTTTGGGGTATCCCAGTTTCGTCATCTGTACAATAGGGATAGTAATAATACCTACCACATAATTTTTTTCGGATGATTCCGTAAATTACTATTTATCATGCTCTTTTGACAGTTTCTGGGACATAGGGGTTGCTGTGTAAGAGTGTTTAAATAAATGAACCTTTAAAAAATGCTGTCCCTGCACAATTACTAAGATGGGAAATAACTTGATGTATCTGTGGAGCAGAAAGAAAGTCAGTGTCGGGTGGACTTGTGACCAAAGGAGAGTGTGATCATCATGTAAGCTCTCGTAGACCAGAGAACTGGCTTCAGCCCAAGCTTTACTGACCTCATGTGATTTTCTGTACCTGAAGGATCGTGTTCCAATGGTAGAGGCACGCTAGAATCAGGCGGCACTTTCAGAAGGATCTTATGGAGTAAATGATATATTCTAATCAACAGTAATGGGATTTCCATGAGGAGGTGGGAAGGACACTGCAGGAGTCTGACTTGAGTGCAGTTAGTTTCTCTCTAACGCAAGACAGATAATTTGGAAACAAACATGGCAACTTTTCTTTTATAGAGGCAGCTCTTAATTACGAACACTCATGAGGTTAAGACAATAGCCTAAAGCACTGCTTTGCCCTAATTTTACCATCATTTCCTCGTAAGAAAATAAATGTATTTCCAGAGGAACAGAGGCTACTTTGGGTATTGCAAAAATTGTCTGTTTGGCTCAGAACAATGTAAAGTAGACAGATACTGACTCTGTGTTTGTTGGCAAAATATTCATTAGATTGTATAGAGTTACATCATTAAAAGTCATAGTGAATACTTATCAGGGAGGCATTGCAATCCATATCTTCAGAGTTACACTGGTGTATATAAACACATACATTTTCCTAGATTTCTATTTCATACATTTGTTTTTATCCTAAAACCTCTAACACCACCTGTTCCACCTTCACTCTCAGGTAATGATGATCTTGCTGGCTATTTCATAAGCAAAAATAAATTGGAGACATATTCACAAACTAACACTCTTCCTTCACCCACATACCTATGTCATGATCCATATATGTAGCCTTCCTTCCTGTTACCCTGTATGAAGAGACTGTCTCTCTCTAAGCCTGCTCTACTCATAGTCTTTCCTATTTAATAGGTAAATCCATTCTTCTTGTACAGAGTATAAAACTCAGAGCTATTTTGAATCTTCTCTCATATCACACATCCAATTGATTGGCAACCTTCAAAATTGATTGACTCTGTCTTCAAATTATCCAGAATGCTATTACTATTTCTAGCCAGGATTATTACAGTGACTTCTGAACTACTCTTTTAGCTCTTCCTCTGCTCCATGTACAAAGTCGTTCTCAACTGTGGGTAATTTATCCTCCACAAAGAAACACTTGGTGATATTTTGGAACATTTTGCATTGTTACAGCTGGCAGACTGGGGAATATAGGCATTTAGTAGACAGAGACCAGAGATGCTGTTAAATAACCTACAAAGCACAGGACAGGCTCGTACAACAAAGAATTTTCTGGCCCCAAATGTCAATGGTGTCCAGGTGGAGAAACACTGGCCTATAGTCTATTACCAAGGCAGCATGCTGAGTGAGCATGTGAAAGGCTGAGTCTGATCAGATCATATGTCTACATGGAACTTCTAGTGGCTCTCCTATTCTCTCAGAGCAAAAGTGCAATGTCTTTAATCACCCACAAGGTCCTCAAAGACACAATGACTCTGCTACATCCCTGGTCATATCACCACTCTCCCTTGCAGACACTGATGCTTGAACATCATCCCTATTCCTAGTCCTTCCTACTTCACAGCCTTTGGTTTGACTCTTCCCCTTGGTGAATTATGCTCTCACCAGGTGTCCACAACGCCCACTCCTACCTTCCTTTACAGTTTATGCAGATGTCACCATCTCAGTCAGGCTTATCCTCAATATCCCATTAATACTGAAGCACTTCCCCACACTCCCTAGTATACTTACAGAATTTTTCCCATAATATTAATAATTATTATGGACTGAATTGTGTTCCCCCAAAATTCACATGCTAACGTCTACTCCTCAGTACCTGAGAATGTGGCTGTATTTGGAGATAGGGTGTTTAAAGAAGTAATTAAGTTAATATGAGGTCATTAGAGTGGGCACTAATCCAATATGACGGGTGTCCCTATGAGACAAGGAGATTAGGAAACACGGAGGTACGGAGGAAAGATGATGCGAGGATACTGGGATAAGGTGGCCACCTGCAAGCCAAGGAGAGAGGCCTTAGAAGAAACCAACTCTGCTGACACTTTGATCTCAGACTGCTAGCCTCCAAAACTATAAGAAAATAACTTTTTGTTGTTTAAACCATTCAGTCTGTGGTACTTTGTTATAGCAATCCTAGCAAACTAATATAATAATTATTACCTTCTAACATACAATGCAATTTAATTTTGAGTTATATTTTCTACTTAACTGTTGTCTTCCTGTATTTGATTGTTATCTCCAGGAAGGCAAGAATTTTGTGCTTTTAGTTTCTTTCAAATGTGTAAACTTGTTCTTTCCCAAGATCTGTACTTTGCAAATGAGGAAAGCATGGCACAGGAAATGGAAATGGCTTGCCCAAGGTTATGAAGGCAGTGAGTGAATGGCTGAAGGAGCACAAACCCCAGGATTCCTAATGCAGATTCTTGCTGACTACCTTTTGAATCCCAGAGTTGCCTTGGCACAGAGCATGGAGAAATGCTAGAGTAGAGCTACTGCAACAAAAAATCTCACTTTTATCATCAGCCCCATACTCCAACATGCCACGCACACACACACACACACACACACACACACACACACACACATGAGCAATGAGGATGGACCACCAAAAGCATTGCATTGTTTAAGAAATGTGCTTACATTGTTTATGAAGAATAAAATATATAGACTTGTTCAGATTACAGTACTTTTCAGTGAGTGATGAGTGATGGAAAAGGAAAAAAATTAAATTCTTAAAGAAAAGCTAGCATAGAAAAACAGAGGCAGCGAGCAGAAGGCATTGTGAATTGGAAGCAATATATGGGTTTCATGGTTGTTTCTGTACCTACTAGCATAGAAGACAAACCTTTAGTTATGAATAAAAATCTTCGCTCCTTGTCTCTACCCAGGAAAAAAATTCCAATTTAACACATTAGCTCCTTTCTCTGCCATCTTGCCGATGAACTTGGCAAACCAACCGGTTTATATACAATTAACAGAGGGGCTCCCAATACAAGGAAAGCTTTGTTCTCATGGAAGAACACCCCTATGTTCTCATCTTTCACAGTGGTTTTCTTTTAACCAGAATCATCAGCCGAAAAAAAAAATTAATTAATTTAATTTAATAAATAAGTAAATAGGAAGAGATGGGTAAGAAATTATCCTCTCTGATTGAAATCTATTTTCAACTTATGAAAAATATCTTAATTTTCACTTATATTCTATGTCTGTAGCTGAGGGCCATTAAAACTAATAAAACTAAATCATTTGTGACAGATCTTAGAAAATACTTTCTGCAATCCACTGCGCTCTCAAATGTTCATTAGAAATAGTGGTTTTCTTTTCTGAAGAATGCTTGCTGAATGCTTAAAACGTATTCCCTCCAACTTTTGACAAGTCAAACCGGCTATGGAGTGTTTGAAGCAAATCCTTGACATAAAAAAGATGTTGCACAGCTATATCGAATATGATCAGGAATGACACATCAAAGCAGAAAGCATTAGAATGCAAGGCAGTCGGAGGAGAGAGAATCAACACATTTGTTTCTGCTTTCGTCATTTTCTGGCATCAAAATAAACAAGGAATTTTGCACTTAGTGTAGGCAGAATATTCCACATGAGTTTGAGTTAAGAAGTTCTCCTCTTTTCTTAGAAATCAAATGACTCTTAGCCATATATCATGTAAGCATTTGAAATAATATTTTTATATGTACCTGTACAATGAGAACAATAAAACAATAATAATAATGTTAATGATAATGCTTACCTATGCCACAGTTTTCATGGGAGTTAAAAAGTGAATGCACAGTAATAACCTTTTAGAAGTTTGAATTGTTAAATATGTTAGTGTTTTATTATTAAACATTATTATTTACATATACTAATTATTAAACATATACTTGTGTTTATTATTTGTAATAATGATATCTATCACTATTGAGCATTTACTATGTGCAGTCAATTTTATACTTATGATTTCTATTTTCACACTGAATCCTTAAATAGCTGAAATTATCTCCATGTTACAGAATTAGGTGCTAAGAGTCAGAGTAAATATTGTATTAATATTAATATTTTAATATTAGTAGGATATTATATTACTACTATTACCAAAGAAGCATTACACAAGAAACATAGAAACCGAGAATGTGGTTAAAATTTAATTAGAAGGCCTGTATCAATTAGTATGTGAACTATAAAATCGCCTGCCCCAGCCTTCCAATCAGAAAAAGTAAAATGGCCACTGCTTTATTTCTGTCTTCCAAATCTTGTCAAAAAAGATCTCTTTTGGCCCACCCTACCTGAAAACATACCAAGAACAAAATTCTGGGAAACAGTTCTGCTTAGCCAAGTTGATACATTACAAGACTTCCACAGTCCACTCTTGTCACATTAACAAATTGACAAAGTCATGTTGCTGCTAATATTTGACAATTATCCTCTATAATAACCTATGGAAATCTTTTCCCCCAAAAAGGGTACAAATCATATTCGCATCAAAATAAGGAAGGAATATTCATAACTGTTATAGTTCTCATCTTTGTAACTGGTTATTTGGTCATATCTGGTATTCATAGCTACCATCTTCCACTATCCATTCCACATTACAAATTGGGAAAAGAATCTCAATTTGTTGTAATTTCTTGACTAGTTGTGTGATCCTAAACTTCATTCCTGAAGTGCTCAGGGCACTAACAGTCCTACCTGAATGGGTTCTTGCAACTTTTTTGACTTTAGTCACAGACATAGGACTACTAAGAGTTGGTTTAAGGGTTCTCCTGCATTCCAGGCATATTCCTTCTTACCCTCATTGCATAATAACAACCCAATTTCTCCTTGGTAGTCAGAATCAATCACCCCAGCCAGTGTTACAGTGCCCCACACTTTGCTTGTTAATTAACTGGCATGAGAAACTCAGAGTAGCCCCATGTAGTCTCAACTCCCAGGTCAATGGTGTCTTTGTTAGCAAAATCAAAGATTTGATGTGCATCATACCTGCTTGTGGATCATACTTTGTTTCTCATTCTCTCGGGCTGCTGGCACTTGAGTATATTTATAGATTTAGAAGCAAGGAGAAGCTTTGGGGGTAGTTCCTAAATAAGATCAGTAGTTCTGTTTGCAGACCATTACAGTTTCTTCAGGAATGGGTGGGAGGGTTACTTCTACTGTCAAAGAAGCCTTCAGACAATTTAGGGGTTCAAAATTTCGACTTTATTAAAATATGCCTATATGCCCCATTGTAAAGTTCAAGATATTATTCCTTCCCAATTAATGCCCGGATTCAATGTGCATTGTAATTTAGGTTCCTGCAGGATTAGACTTTGGGTTTGGTTTTTGGAAATATCAACCCCGTGGTCACCAAAGATAAGGTTTTTAGTTCTTTTCTTCGGGCAGACAGACAACTTCAGGTCCATTATGTGTATCTTAGCTGGAATGTTATAGTTACGTGTTCATCTGTATTCCCCCAAGTTTCCAGTATACATAAAAGCAACCAACCAAATCCATCACATACCTAATTTGACTAAAATATTCTCTGGCATCACGTACTTAGTCATTAAGAACCTTATTTTCTATAGGCATTTGATTACAGGTATCTGCAGGTGACAATTTGCATAACACTTTTGCCATCACATGGCATGGATAACTAGTGTCTCCCTAACCACTGGAAATGGGAGTGGTTAGGGCCATTACATCTAATCAGATCACACAAAACCAGTCCAGAAATCCCCTCCTTAAGATAGTATTCCTCTAGAATCTTTCTTGGTGTCAAATTATGTATCAGGTGGAGTTCAATTGGAGAAGCAGAACTACAAAGATGTATTTGTTACAGGGATTTAATGTTGCCCGATTGTGGAACTGGCTATATAAGGCTATTGTCTCAGGAAGATAAAGTAGATGTTAAGTGAGGAGAGTGAAACAAGCTGAAATCTTCAAACGTGAAACAGAATCCGTGAGAATAATGTGAAACCCAAATCAGTTCTTACTGCATCCAACCATGATCAGAGCAGTCCTGCAGGAGAAGCTGGTACCCTTAATTACTGAGGTGAAAATACTCGTGACCCAGAAGTAGGAGAAGCTGAAGGAGGATCCAGGAAAAGGTAGAACAGCTGCAATCTTGGCTGTTACCTTGTAACAAGAAGGTAAACAAACAGATAAGTGACAACACGTGTGAGCTACGAAAGTCCTTACTCAGACTGTTTTCGGAGCATAAAACCCAAAACGGCTGATGCTTCATTCTCTCTAAATTCCAATTGTCAAAGTCTTTTGTGGCTCATCCTAACCTAAAACATAGAGAGAAGGGAACTCTGGGAAAAGCAGTTCAGCCAGGCCAAGTTGACACATTACAAAGCCATAAGTCCAATTTTTGAAGTGACACCCTTATTTATATTTGGGAAACCTTCTAATTTTTAAAATATATGTTTGCAACATTTTTTTTTCTGTTAATAATACATGTCCAGGAGTAATTGTCATATCTACATTTTGATGGGCATCAGTTATCAGGAAGAAGTGTAGGCTCCTGATAGATTAGGTGGAAAAATGTTAATGTGAGTCAAAATTACAAGGCTTAAATGAAATAGCATATGTTGGCTATTTATACACAGTTATTTGCCATGAAGTATGTACTAGTCAAACATTAGTTACTTTTTACAGTGCTGAAGTGTGTGTCCTGGCTATTTCACTTCTAACTTGATGAGTTGTGTCAATCTATCCTTTTTATTTATAATTTTGTTTTCTCACCCATGTTATGGGTCTCTGTTGACCTCACTGGATATGTTTGGTTATGAAAAACAAGGCAAAATAAACCATTTGAAAGGACATTATAAAATGAATAACACTTCGTAAGTGGAAGACTGTTATAACTATCCTATTATAGATGTTTCAAAATTAATTTGGTAATCATTTGAAAACCATCCGTATCTTATTAATAGATAGACATTTCCTCTTGTAATCTGTTAGGGTGATGCTGAAAGTAAGCATAAAGGTAATTCTTTTTCTTACCTTTGTCAAGGAAATGGGGACACATGAAATACACACAATTAGCTTTATTGTGTGAGGTGGCATATGAAAATGAATAACAAATACTTCTTTGATCCTCGAAACACAAATGGAGATCATGCGAATTAACCATTGCATTATGTTTCTGTGGAACTCTGGTTTTATTTTTTTTCCAAAACTATTAATGCATGTGAAGTACTTACATACTAGATGTCCTGAGAGCATTGTTTCTTTTTCATGCATGGAGAGAATAATGTTTAAAGCTACACAGGCCTGGCCTGAAATACCTTTTCCACTACTCAAGTGTCTGTGTGGTCTGAATGGACTCTAGATACAGACTTTGATTATCTGCCTTGCTCATGCTATGAAAATTGGCATTTATAGAAATACAGGTGTCTATCTACACATCTGGAAGGATAAGTAACTCAGGTAAGTAAGGCTGAGTATGGGAGAGTATGGAAAAGGAAACTATGTCCAACCTATACCCAAGAAAAATAAAACAAGTATAAGTTGTTGAAGAATAATGTCTTATTTAGTACCTAGCTAGCACTAAAAGTGATGAAAATAAAGATGTGTTCTCCTTTCAAGAAGTTTACAATCAATATGAGAGATGAGTCTTACCTTCCAGGAAAAACAGAAATAAGACAAAGAATTCATATTCTGGCTTGAGATTTTATGTGGTGGGTATAGATGATGCTAAATATTCTGAGAAGAACTAGAAATTGTTATAAATTTATGGGCAGGAAAGTGAGGTTTGCTTACTAGCTCTGCTGCTTATTACAGTGTAACCTTGAATTTTCTAACCTTCAAATGGCAGTAGTGAGCTCTGCCTCATGAAGTTCTTGTGATTCTATAAGATAATATATTTGAAAGTTTGTATTTGTAGGCCACTTCTCATTTTACAAAACACTTTTAAAACCTTTAGCTCTGGGATTCTCAAGAGAAGTTGTTACACCAAAATCTCTGGAGAAAGAGTAGAGTCAGGTACACATACACACATACTCACATACATAAATACACAGTGACAAATTGTCTTTTATGTCATGATATTTAATGTATTTTAAATTTTGACATCACATTGACAGAATGTATGAGAATCTTATGTTCAGTAAGAGACATGGTTTAACAAAGGATAAGAAACATTTTATTTCTTCATTCTAAATAACCCTGTAAATTAGGCCTTGAAAAATTATTTCTCCATTTCACTGAAGTAGCAATTAATGTTCAGAGAGATTCATTGTATTGGAAGAGTTTATCAGAGCCAAGGCTCTTCATTCCAAGATGTATCTCCCACACCTGGTGCACAGGCCTCATGCACCAAGTTGAAAAGACTTCACAAGAAGTTAGGCTAAGCTTGCAGCAGGGTCTTGAGACCTCAACAAAATTTCAGTGTATAGATGACAATAGATGAAGGGATCTGTAGATGTCAAAAAAGATAGGAGGCCGGGCGCAGTGGCTCACGCCTGTAATCCCAGCTTTCTGGGAGGCCGAGGCGGGTGGATTGTTTGAGCTCAGGAGTTCGAAACCAGCCTGAGCAAGAGCGAGACCCCGTCTCTACTAAAAATAGAAAGAAATTAATTGGACAACTAAAAATATATAGAAAAAACTAGCCGGGCAT
>CAUYSK010063302.1:0-12413 GCA_963575035.1 Avahi laniger | reverse complement strand
CACCAAAAAAATATGGTATTTAAAAATCTATGCTCACTTTCTTTATCAAAATCTTTCTTGCCAAGTTTCTTAAACATCAAGCATGCTGTTCTCGTAAGACTTTTATCAAGATCTTATCAATCCTTGACTGGGAAACTGTGTGTGTGCTTGTTTTAAATACAGTTTATAATTCAGTAGTTACAGTAAGCTACTAAGTTTAGATAATTAGAAAACATGTTTTGATTTGCCTTCTTTTTCTTTACTAATTAATAATTATTACCAACTACTTATTTTGGCATTATATTATCATAGAGTATAGCTAAGACTTCTAATTTAAAATAAATATTAAACTCAATATTTATCTATATGTATAATTTGACCAATATTTATTCAATTATCATGTCTTTCTTTTACTTAAGGGACATCAAATGTCAACTTGTTGATTCTGATTTGAATACAGAATTATATAAATTATTTTTCATGTTTAATTCTACTTTAATGAAAGAATGGAGAGCAGGGCAGAGAGAGGTGGGAGAGAGAGCGGGAAGGAGAGAGAGAGAGAAATACTTCTTTCTGAATATAATTTTAAAAAGAAAACAAGCCCTCTGTTGTGTCACCATGTGCCATACATTATATTACATTAAATATTAGAATCAAAAAAATAAAATCCTTGCTTCCTTTTTCAAAAGGAATTCCAATCCATGAGGGAAAATAGGATAATGTAAACTATATAAATAAAAGTTGTAAGAAGTTTGGATATGGAAGAATAAGTATTTTGTATCATTGTCGCTGCTCTTGTTTTGTCTTTAGTTCTCTTAAAGTTAACAAGACAATAAAAATACTTTTAAAATTTTTTGTATGTGTGCATTAGCAATGGAAGTTGAAAGAACATGAATATTTTGGGGGAAAGAGAAGAAAATAAAAATGAATAAAATATATGAGTTTATACAACTCTATAAAGATATAAAGGCAGATACAGTGTTGCTAAATACATATAAATCAGAACTCCATAGCCCATCTAACATTTAGACTATGCTGAATTTTATTTAGCATGAGGTTGCTGAAAAAACTAATATCTACTTCCTTTTGTACTATACTCCTGGATTTTGCAGTCCCAAATCTACCTATTTGTGATCGTCTCCACTTATGAAAAGACAATCAATATTTATTTATTTTTCCATTAGCATGATGAAGATCGGTTACGGCTTTATTAATTTATTTATTTTTGTTTTTGAAAAGAAAATTATTTCCCTCCAATTTTCGTATCACATAAGAGATGGATAAAAGCAGTTTCTCACTCCATCCATATTGCATTTGAAATCTGTAATATCAAAAATCCAGTGTAATATCTTAACCACTCAAGCTAAATATGCTGTGGGACTTTTTAATATGCTGCACTGATGAAGCAAAAGTATTAAATTTATTCAACCATGAGCAATTTGATTATCATATACCTCAACTGCTCTGTATGTGTTGACCATAAAAAAGAATGAAAAATAGAAAAGGAAATGTGATTAATCTTTGATTAATTGAAACTCCTTTAATAAATATTGAATGGAGATCATTTGTAGTAGAATCAAGCTTTCAGTTTTTTCTCTTTTAAATCAATATTCAATAAGTGTACCTGAAGTATGATAACATTCTTACAGCTATCTGAAAAGCAGCATATGAAAAAGTGGAATAATCCCCAGTATGTTTGTTCCATTAAGGGGAGCATGAATTGTATAGCAGGAAAACTCATAAATAACCATGCCAATTATGTATTTTTTGAAAACTATGTCTATAGTTGCATACCTAGTATTTGTCAGTAAGTTAAGTGTAAAGATGTGATGTAGAAAGGGATAAATTATAAGATTTTAAAATTATATTTAAGCTGAAGCTTAACAAAAGACTGCCAAAAATTTAAAGAGGAAAAGAAACATATAATTCACTGGAGAAGACATGATTATACTATGCATAAGCCATTGTCAGTGTATGGACAAATAGAGAGAAGTTTATAAAGGCCTGATAATTACGGCATCACCTTGTTTTGGCAGCCCCATAATACTCATTTTCCTGTTTGTTAGACAGATGCAGAATTCTATAGTGTTGGAATTGAATGTCAAGAAAAAAAGTTCTGTCGGTGCTCATATACCACATACAGATTTTTTTTTTACAGATGAATTATTACGTCTTCATGTTTTGCTTCTCTGCCTTCACAGTTATTTCACACATACTTTTTGTGAGTAGCTGTAAATAATGAAGCATGGAAATTTCACAGAACTCACTAAGAAGTGTGAAATCAAGTTTGAGATGTTGAACATTGTTAATTTATTTGTATTATTGGTAAAGGTAGGACCACACAATTAGGATAAAGACATGTGTCATCAAGGGGAGGTGGTGGAAACAGACCCACGCATCTCCTATCCTCACATCTACATCACTTTTCTAAAATAAACCAAACGCAGGAACAAAAATGAGTAATACAATTGAGAACATACATCTGCAGTATGTTTACAGTCTAATTAGAAGGTATTATTCTTTTTTTATTTATTTATTATTCCAGGGTATTGTGAGGGTACAAACATTCTAGTTACAAGAAGGTATTATTCTTAAAGTCATCCTTGGAAACTCCAGTGGAAACTAGTGGGAAAGGAACTATCTTAGCAGAGTAAAATTTCAACTTTTCTACCTCCAAGCACTGGCTAAATCACTTAAACCTCTCTATGAAAATCAGTTGGTAGTACTCAAAAAATGATAAAATGATTCTCTCTTTCTCTCTCTCTCTCACTGTTTTTCTGTCTCTCTCAAATATTATTAAAATATATTAATTATGTTAATGCTAATTACAGTATGTAATATTATATATACATATGTTTATGTTTTGCTGAAGATTAAAACAAAGATTTCTCCAATTAAATTAATTTTCCAATTATGGTTTTTACAGGTTTGAAGTATCACTATAAAATAACTCTCTGCAGGCAGAAACTCACTGTTTTGATATCATGGTATCTTGTCTGTTAAAAACCTCACAGAGTATCCAGAATATAGTAACTGTATGATAAATATTAGTTATTTTTAATATTCTTTTGATTACACTATTTCCATGAATATCTTTTCAAAAATTTTATTTCAAACATGTAATTTAGTATTAACAGTTTTCTAGTTTATGGGGAATTTGAAGAAGGAACAGTCACCTAGACAATTGGATGTAATATTCTATTTCTTGATTGGGTCAGTTTTTATATTTGGTTTTCAAAAAGGTGTCACGTTTTAGAAAAATCTCACTATGTGAGCATGAAAACAAAAATGTGATAGAAAAATATGGTACCTGAAAATGTTTCAGGAGTTAAAATCTAAAGAAAGGAAAGCAAAGACTTGTCTTAATAATATTCAAAAACATACAGCTCCTCAGTTTCTCTTCATAACAGCTGCCCAAGTTCAGATTCAAGAGTATCAGAAAATCAAAATGCATTATTGGGAAGAATGTAAAGGTCATCTAGTCCAAACCTTCATTTTAGAGAGAAAGAAAAGGAGGTATCTATTAAACAAATGATATACCCAAAGTCACCTAGTGAGTTTGAAACATAAACGAATTTATGTATGATTAGGAAAGGGTATTGAAATAAGATCTTATTTCATGAAAATAATGGCTGCCTTGGTTTATTCTCTAACACTTAAGAAAGCAGAGCCCTTATGAATTTTTTTCTTAATTTTTATTTCATATTAAATACATACTAAAAGTATTGTACCACATATGTCAGGTACAAGTAAAATCAGTAAAATAAATACCAATTTATTCACCTCTAATTTTACAGAGAACTTCCTGAAGTTTATTTCTCATGCCATTTTTTCTTTCTGTTCTACTTATTCATTTGAAGAGCTCTTAACTAACAAATGGTCCAAAAATGTAAACAAATCAGAATATACAACAGAGACATGTTTTTTTCCCAGAAACTCTAATTTACTTCTTAATAATAAAAAATTTCTTATTTCATAAAAATTTTCCACTAGTCATTTTTAAGTGATTCAAAAAAGATGAATTAATTATAAGATAAATCGACCCTTATTTTTTCTGGAACATCTAGGTTTTTATTTAATCAAAAATTAAAAACAGTTACATGTTAAGTAATCTTGACTTAAGATAAACAAAAAACTCTAATAGAAACAAAAGGCATAGTGAATCATTAATTTAATATATAAGCAACAATTTTTATGTTACTTAAGCATTGAACTACTTTTCTAAGTTTCAGAAAATGGCCAAAATATATTTACATATTTTTGATAGCTATTTATTAAAAGCCAAGTTGCTATCTTCTTAGATAAATATAAAGGAGAAAATTATGAGCAATCATGAGCTTCAACATCTGTATATCTAAAAAAGAAAACCTCAGCAGCAGGATCTGGCAAAAGAATATTATCCAGGTCAGCAGTTTTTTCCATAAAAATGAATGATTATGCAATAACTATCACAGCATGATTGGTTATATTTCAGTATTAGGTGAGATGGTATTTATTTTCAGTCCATTCCATCACCATAATAATTTGAACGATCCTTTCCTCCCTTTTTGTTCTCAGTTGAACTGAATTTAAGATGATCTGTAGCTTTACCTAGTGCAATTGGGAAAAAAATGTGCCCTTTTATAACAGCATCTTTGAATATATATACAGTGCATTCCACATGCCAGCAGCAACATCACTTAGGAATTTGTTAGAAAAGCAAATTCTCAAACTCATCCCCAGACTATTCCAAATAATAAATTTTGTGGGTGGATCACAGAAATGTACATTTTAATAAGCCCTCCATGAGATGCAGGTGCACATCGATAGAAATTAATGAGAACAAACACTATAGTAACTTAGAGATTGCCCATGAAATGTGATTTGAAAACTGACAGTTGTCAAAGTACATCAGTCAAACATATTTTTGGCAGATGCTTGGAATTGCACCATCAAAAATGCAGATATCCTTGAAAGTGGTAGTCCATACCCTCTTTTATTATTAGTTAAGATTTTATTTCCCTCTTTTATTATTAGTTAAGGGACATACAGATCTTTCCTATTTTACATTATTTCTATCATACATTTTTTCCCTTTACACTGGGCTCCGGAAGATGGTCAATGATCAACTAATCACCAAATCCAGTGGTTCATAGTTGACTTCTTTGGTTTCATACTCCTTTACTTGTCTATGACATTTATTTGATGCAAATATTCATAATATTAGACAATATGAAATACTACCATTTATTTTAAAAATTAATTTATTTAATTAACAAATAAAAGTTGAATATATTTATTATGACAGCATGTTGTTTTGAAATACGTACATATTGTGGAGTGGCTGAATTAAGGTAATTAACATATATTACTTCATATATCTACCATTTTTGTGGGGGGGAAACACTAAAAATCTTCTAGCAATTTTCAAGAATACATTTGTTATTAATTATAGTCACCAGGTTGTATAATAGAGCTATTGAATTTATTCTTCCTATCAAACTAAAATTTTAAATCCTTTAGCCAACATCTTCCCAATCCCCCATCTCTCCAGCCCCTGGTAACCACCATGTTACTCACTACTTCTATGAGTTCAGCGTTTTTTAGATTCCACATATAAGTGAGACCATGCATATTTTTACTTTTCTGTGCCTGGCTTATTTAATATAGCATAACATAAATAACATATAAGTGTTCATTTAACATATGTCTTAAATGTAAGACCTGAAACCATAAAACTACTGTAAGAAAACATAAGTGAAAAGGTCTATGGCATTGGTCTGGGCAATGATTTTTTGGATATAAACCCCAAAGCAAAGCACAGGCACCAAAAGCAAGAATAGACAAGGCAGACTACATCAAACTAAGAAGGTTCTGTATAGCCAAGGAAATAATTAACAGAGTGAAGAGACAACCCATATCACAGGAGAAGATATTTGCAAACCATGTATCTGATAAGGGATTAATACCAAACTATATAAGGAATTCAAACAACTCAATAGTAACAAAACAAATAACAAACTCAACTCAATAGTAACAAAACAAATAGCCTGATTTAAAAATGGACAAAGGATCAGAGTAGACATTTTTGTATAATAAGACACACAAATGTCCAACAGATATATGAAAAAATGTTCAAAATTACTAATCATCAGAGAAATACAGATTAAAAGCATGATGAGATATCACATAACACCGATTTGAATCACTATTTCCAAGAAAAACTAAAGATAATAAAAATTGGAGAAGATGTGGAAAAAGAGGAACTATTGCACAGTATTGGTGGGGATGCAAATTAGTACAGTCATTATAGAAAATAATATGGAGGTTCTTCAAAAACTTAACAATACACCTCCCATATGATCCAGCAATCCCACTACTGGGTATATATCCAAAGGAAATGAAATCAGTATGTCAAAGACGTATTTGCACTCCCATGTTTATTATAGCATTATTCACAATAGCTAAGATATGAAAACACCCTAAGAGTCCATCAACAGATGAATTGATGGATGGATAAATAAAATGTGGTCTATATAGATAATGGAATACTATTCAGCCTTAAAAAAGAAGATAATCCTGGTATTTGAGACAATATGGATGAACCTGGAGAACATTATGTTAAGTGAAATATGCCATTCGTTTTTAATTGTCTCTTGAAACTGTTAACCATAATCACTTTAGAACATTCTTACAACTTAACTTTGTGATTTTACTCTGTAGTGGTTTCTTGTTTTCTTTTTAAACCATGAAGATATTTTTCTAATTTATAAACATGGATTTTTCTAACTGTTGCTCTTTAGCTTTCTCTTTTTATTGCTATTATTATATATAATCATGTATGTGTGTGTGTGTGTGTGTGTGTGTGTGTGTGTGTATAGTTACGGTTGTATTTAATGCCTTCTCTTTTAATTCCCTTTTCCTGGGTTTCCTGGTTTCTGTGGAAGTCCAAGAGACTACATTGTAAACAGAAGAAACTTTTTAAACTGCGATATGCATACACTAGGAAGTAGTATATAACATGATTTAGATGATTTATAAATAAGTCAAATTCGTGAATTCCTAAATGTAGTTTTCTGTAAATATAAAGATAATAATCAATTTTGTAGCAGGGAGAGAAGGAAATTCTACCAGGATGATGCATGTAAAAAAATTGTATATAGCTGAATTAAACAATTAGCTTAAATTTTTTTCCAATTAAATCTTTGAAAATTTATATCTTTCTCCCAACTAAGTATAATATAATTTTATCCTTAGCCTTATTTTGGTAACTAACACCTACTAAGTCATATATAAACACTTATTAATATTTACTTTTATTATGACTAATTAGCACTCTTTATAAGGAAAGTGTGCCATATATACACACAGGCACACACACCCCCTAAAAAAGATTCCAGGCTTATATTATGAAAATGTGTATTCATGAACAAGGATCCTTCCTAAACCTGGAACTCTTTATATTAGCCCTGTGATCTCCAACTTCTATCCATGTCAGAGCCCAGCACTCTCTGAGGACTAGCCCAGCGGCCAGCCAAATTGCAAATCACCCTAATTGTGAAGACAGGATGATCACAAGTGTCTACTACCTCCAATTCAGGTAGAAAAGGACAGTCAGGCATGCCCTTGACCACAGCACTGCACACTGGCAAAGAACAACTTCATAATAAAGAAGAAGAGGGAAATACGTTACTTAAGCTGAATAAGTAAACGGCAAGGCCAGAGAATTACTGACTACCCCAGTGACAGAAGTAGGAGAGGGAGACAGGACAGTGAGGACCTTTCGTGTTTGCCTAGTATGTAAATAAAGGTCATAAAAGAGCCCCTGGTAGATCCAATTGCCTCTTTTCCGACTCAGAACCACAGTTACTATGCCCTCTGAATTGATAAGACAGAATCTATTAGAGTTTCAAGTATTTCAGTGAAAGAAATAAATAAAAAGAATAATTAAGTGGTTACTTGATAAATGAAGGGAAAGATTTCAAGTGGCATCAAAATGCAGAACGTCTTCTAAGGGAAGTTCAAGAGCTATTTATTTTTGTTGCAAGTTCAAATACATACATACATAAAGGAGGCCTGCTATGCTAGAGGCCGAAGAGTAGCAATAAGTACATAAGATATTCAGACATAATTGAAATAAATTCATCTGGACAGAAAACTTTGGACCTCACATAGATCAACCCTGATAGAAATCTGGCATTACATTCTCAAAGTGAAACTCAATTCATTTTCTATAAAATTTAATACGATATTATATATTTCTATCCCAAAATAATCATTTATAATATGTCTTCTTAGGTCTAGCAAAATATTTTCTTAGTGTTAATTAATCAAGGATATAATATTTTATAGTCTTTTCATATAATTTATAAAATTCGCACAACTCGAAGTATATGGTGTATGGTGTGATACCCTAATTCTTCTGACCATGGCTTATTTTGTGCTATTGTAAATCTTAGAATATCAAAGGACGAGACACTGTCTGGACAAGGTAATATCAAAAACGACCTGCTAACCTGTAGGTTGTATGGCGATAGCAGTTAGTAGAATTGGGTGATGAATAGAAAATGTATTGTAATATTGTTGAGGTTCATTTTCTGTATGTGTTAGGCTAGGTCATCGCCTGACTTTCAAAGCTTGGTGAATGTTAAGTGACCAATAAAATCTTCCAAGTTTCTGAGAATCAAATTGTTCTCTGTCTTCTATTAAATTTTTCCAGGAATTTAAGGGGTCAGGAAACGTGGGATAATGAATCTTATCCCATGTTTGTATCTTTACACAAACATGCAACACTTCAGAGTAAAATCGGAAACTACTTATCCATCCAAGAAGCTCCTTTCATTGGCCGTTCAGCATCTCTCTCCTGTTATATTTGTCAATAGGTGGATTGATGCATCAAAATATCTTCGTAACCATGATAGTTTAGGTTTCATAGATATAGGACCCTGCCCAAGATCCTGTGTCATCCCTAAGACTAAATGCATTTCAGCAAACACCTGAACATAACACAGAAGTGAAACTGATTTCCCATGAACATTTGACTTCATTAAAAAATGCATTTCATATATAGTCTCATCAACAAGTGAAGCCATTGCTTTTGTGAAAATGCAACACAGTTCAGAACATTTTAATCTTTGTATGCTTTAAGCATGCTTCATACCAGTATAAGTCTACTCTTCCCACTCAAGTAGGGTATTTAATTTATGGAGATATTTTCATGCATCTTAATGGGACTTTTTTCTTTTGTGTCTCTTCTACCACAAAGAAAATAAGCTTTGATAAAATATTATTTGTTTTTACACACATATATATATACAATGTATAAATACATACATATGTATACATACACACACACACTGAAGCAACACAATATAGTAGAAGGCTAAAGCTCTGGAGATAATTTATTCATGAAATATATGTTCTACTACAGAATTGTATTTTTAACCAGATAATAATGGAAAAGACAATTGAAGACTAAAGAAGCCTCATTTGTTTTAACTGAGGACCCAAAAAGAGCTACACTAGCAGCTGACTTAGAGAAAAAAATAAGTATAAGCATTTCCAGCCCATTACAAACAGAAACAGCTGCATTACCAACCCTCAGAGATACAGCTGATAATGAAAATGTTACAGGCCTTTAAGTGGAACATCTCTGCCAGACAAGGTTACAATAGTGAACTTACATTAGGGAAGAAAGCATTCAGTATTTATGATTTGTAATTTTAACTTGTGTTTAAAGTAGTACAGGAGGATTCATGGGGGATTTAATGTTCTAGGAAATCTATTTGGTCAGTACTGTAAGATTTTATGACCTTTCATTAAGACTTGAAAGTTTAACTGTACAGATTCTGCATTGAATGCAAATCATGCAATTTTGTGCAGCCTGTTCTCTGAACATCTCTAATGCAACAGTTGAAAGAGGCAGTTAGTGAAGCCTTATATTTTAAACTGGCTGGCATCAAAGCCGATAAATACAATATTCATCAAAGGACTTTAGAGGACAAAGCTTTAAATGAGAAACCCAGAGAACTGTTTATTCTTTTAAAATTTATGCTTTGTGGAAACCAAAAGAACCACACTTTAAGTGCTCAGTATGTAGTTTAACATCAAAAATTGTTCTCTGTGAAGAGTATTTTAAATTTTGGAAAAATGGTTAGATTCATCCAAATTTGTACATGAAACCATAATTTATTCTACAATAATTTTCCCAATGTGAATCACCAAACTTATGGGAATGATCAGCGTCAGTCAAATAACAGTTAGGTTCAAATAAATCTTCCAGAATAAATCAAGCAATCAAGGAGCTTTCATGTGGGTTTTTTCTTTTAATTCTCACAATAATCCAATGTTATGTTTATTGTTAGATCTGTTCTACAGATGGGAAACTGAAGTTCAAAGATGCAGTAATTTGACCAACATCTTCTAGTCTCTATGTGAACTCTAAAGGTAGTATTTTTTCTATACTATACCATGTTATTATTATTAAGCAAATATGCCCCACATTGTATTTCTAGTAATTTTGAAGACATCACTTCTATATTATTCAAAATTTTTCTTTGCTTTCTGTTAACGTGACCCAAACCGAAACGGGCAAGGTAATTAGTCCATATCCATTGAACAAAGTCAGTTTAATTAAAGAAGGGTGGGAGACTTTTTTTAATATAATTGTCATTTTCCAAGGAGCACTTTAAGATGCCAAAGAAAAACACGAGTGCATGCCAAAACAAAACAAAAACAAAACTAATCTGTGCTGTAAAGGTCACAAAAGTGGTTACATTTAGAGGAAGGGAGGCTAGAAAAAGTTCTGAGATTGTTCTACCATTTTGTTTCTGATTCTGCGTTTTTTCATACATGTTCCTTTTGTGAAATTTCAACTATATACTCCAGTGTTAGACTGCCTCACCTGTGTTGGCACATTCTTGGCTTCTGGTACCTGGTCTTTTATCTTAATTCCTAATTACTTCCTGGCTGTGACTATCATCTCCTATATCTTTGGCAACTGAAAATTATTTTATTTAGAATCTCAGTAACTAATTCTGTCTTCAGACCATGATTTTGACATACATTTCTTGGACAATGTTGTATAAGAAGAGACATAAGAAGTCAGATAAAGACTAAAATATTGCAATAGCTTTATTGGTAGTAAAGTTGGAGTAGGGAAATCAGAATAGATCACAAATAAAACTTGAAACTTGAGCTTTCTGTTATTCTCCTGGCTACTCATTCACTTTTCACACAAAATAGACTAGAGAAGGGAAGTTGTAACTGCAGAATCTTTCAGGGAATAATGGGGTATCCACTGCCAGCCAGCCCTAGGCATTGTCAGGTCTGAAAATAAAATTATAAGAAGAAAGTACTCTTTCAGGTTGTCCTGAGAGGCAGATTCTGGGCTCAGACACAACTATGTTCACTAAGTGGGGGTAAAGAGCTCTTTGTCTGTTTACTGATCAATGTGGTGGAAATATACAAAAGATTGAGCCAATTGTTTGAGCTAGATTTGAACATTTTTTATACTTAATGTTACCAATTTCATAACTTACTCTTCTCTAGGGGAAAAACTATAGACGAAATGAAAAGATTCGCTGAGTAAAGCAAAATATACCTTAATGGAAATATAAAGAATGAAGTAATAATTTTCACCCTCACTCTAAATCCTTATTTGTATTTGGATCCTGTTACTCTAGAACTGAAGCTTTCATATTGTGCAATATGGACTTCTACATTCTGTGTTTTATACCAAGGAAATATACTCATTTGAGTTTTACATACTCTCGTATGCTTTACAATTGTTACTATTGTGTCACTGAATACCTATTAAGCTATAGGTAAATTATCAATGAGCAGTACGCAAGCATTAATAGCTTAATTCTCTATGTTGAAAGAATAGACCAACCCAATAAAAAAACTCTGTTCTGAGTTTCAAACTTAGTAGTGTTCTTATCATATTACTTTGCCCAGAAGTATACTAAAGTACTTTATCTTATTCAGAAATCATCTCTAGACAGAAATTAGCATTTAGAAACTATGAAGATTCCTCTCTCTCTTAGTAAAGGACAAGTTTTTATTGAAATGGTGAAACCTTGTTGCAGAGCAGAATAATATATGTCCATCAAAGCCTACTGAGAGGTAATTATTTAAATTCATTGAGAAATAAACTCATGGAATGAGTTCAGATGTGCTTCTCTTATAAATCTTAATACGAAGCATTTTAAATAACATCTGTTCATCACATATATTTCTATCAATGTCTTTTGTGTCTAAAAAAGATGAAACAAAACATACATTGTCATTCTTCGCTGTCCGCAGGGGATTGGTTCCAGGACCCACCTCAGATACCAAAATCCATGGATGTTCAAGTCCCATTGTAAAATGGTGTAGTATTTACTTATAACCTACACACATCTCCCACATCTCCTATTTATTTTAAGTCATCTCTGGCTTATACCTAATACAAT
>CAUYSK010063301.1:0-49441 GCA_963575035.1 Avahi laniger | reverse complement strand
TTTTTTTTTTGAGACAGAGTCTCACTTTGTTGCCCTGGCTAGAGTGAGTGCCGTGGAGTCAGCCTAGCTCACAGCAACCTCAGACTCCTGGGCTCAAGCGATCCTACTGCCTCAGCCTCCCAAGTAGACTACAGGCATGCGCCACCATGCCCGGCTAAATTTTTCTATATATTTTTAGCTGTCCAATTAATTTCTTTCTATTTTTGGTAGAGACGGGGTCTTGCTCTTGCTCAGGCTGGTCTTGAACTCCTGAGCTCAAACGATCCGTCCGCCTCGGCCTCCCAGAGTGCTAGGATTACAGGCGTGAGCCACCACGCCCGGCCGTGCCCAGTGTTTTATGTAGTTGAAGAACTGTTAGGAATTCTTCTCTGCAGGTCAAGGTAGCCTGTCTAGTGGCTCCAAGATACCTCAGATTATTCTTTGGGTAGATCTCAACATTGAATAACACATTTACAAGTCATCAAAAGGGATATCATCAACATGGGCTTTTTTGTATTTATGTGGATCTGTGTATATTTACACACATGTACACGTATGTCCGTACATATTAGACACTGGATTCTCCCAACCACAGGCTCATGGACTTACTTGTTGGAGAAGCTGCTTTGCCTTGGTGCCTTCATTAATGGTGAAAACAGTAAAGGGTTCTGGACCAGGGACCCCATGCACTGTGACTCTGTGAGTCTGCAAACATTTTCTTTCTTCTGTACTAAACATCTGTCAAGAAGATCACATGGTTTCTCATTCACTTTAAATAACATGATATTTCTAGGCTACATTCAATGCAAAAGTGCTAGTACTTAGAAGAATGTATGGGGACATGTCGATGCAAAAGATGACAATCCATTTGTAACCTGATGCATCTTAGTGTGGCAGAAGAGGCAATAGTACATCTTCCTCAATAGTTTTGTAAGGATATTTAGCTACACATTGCCAAAATATTAATTTATTTTAAATCACAATGTCTCTTTTCATCATGATTGGGGACTGATATTATCTGAAATGCATATTAGTCCTGACTTATGAACTGACATTCCACAATATTTATTGAATTCCATCTCTCTTCAGGGCACTGGGCTAGAAGTTTGAATGGTAAGATAATGAATAAAATGCTCTGTCCTTAGAGAGCTCACTGTCTAGGCGCACAAATAATTAGAATACAAAAAGTATGTCCGTTAGAAAGACCTGGATAAGTGTGCAGCTCACAACTCCTTGAGCACTTTGTACATTAAGATATATTCATTCATTTGAAACATGAAATCATTTCTGGAGGGTTTATAGTGAATTAGACATTATGCCTCGCTCTGGGGACTCAGGGACAAATGGGACATTATCCCTGCCCTCAAGGGCTCCGAGTTCAATGAGACAGCTAGCGGAGAAAGTGGACAATTGCAAGAACCATGGCAAATTCCTTGGGAACCCAGAGGAGGGGACCTATCCCAGGTTTTGGGGAAACCAGGGAGGGCTTCTGGAAAATGATATCATTTGAACTAAATATTGAAGGACCCAGTGAGATTTAGTAGATGAAGAGTGAGTCAAGGGAATCCCAAATTGATGTAGTGTGTGTTCAAAGACTTAGTAGTGGCCTAAAGCAGGACATTCTGGGAATCTCAACGAGTTCTGTGACTGACCTGTTGGAGGAATAAAGGCTGGAGATGCAAGCAAGAGCACGGTCATGCAGGGTTTGCCCAACAGGCTAAAATTTAGACTGAAATGGGCAAGATGCTGACCCAGGGCTGAAGTGTTTTGTTTAGCATGCACTTTGTTTTTATTTGTTTTCTTATGCTTGCACAATGTGTTTCTTTTCTTTTTTAAATTAATTTTTATTTTTTTAAATTTTTAATTATTTATTTATTTTTTGAGACAGTCTCACTCTGTCAGATGGGCTAAACTGTAGAAGCATCATCATAGCTCACTGCAACCTCAAACTCCTGGGCTCAAGAGAATTTCCTGCCTCAGCTTCCCGAGTAGCTGGGACTACAGGCCTGTGCTGTCAGACCTGGCTAATTTTTGTGTTTTTTGTAGAGATAGGGTCTTGCTCTTGCTCAGGCTGGTCTTGAACTCCTGGCCTCAAATGATCCTCCTGCCTCAGCCTCCCAAGGTGCTAGGATTACAGGCATGAGCCACAGCTAAAATTAAATTTTAAATTTAATTTAATTTATCTTTTGAGACAGGGTCTCACTCTGTTGCCTGCGCTAGAGTGCAGTGGCATAATCATAGCTCACTACAGCTTCAAACTCCTGGGCTCATGCGATCTTCCTGCATCAGCTTCTCAAGCAGCTAGGACTGCAGGTGTGCACCATGACATCTGGCTAATTTAAAAAAAAATTTTTTTTTCTAGAAACACCATACCCTGTCTTGCTCTTTGTTGCCCAGGCGGATCTTGAACTCCTGACCTCAAATGATCCTCCCACTTCACCTCTCCCAAAGTGCTGTGATTATGGGCCTGAGCCACTACGCCTGGCCTATTTTTAATTATTATAGGTACATAATATTATAGTTGTGTATATTTATGGAGTACATGTGATGCTTTGATATAGGTATGCAATGTGTAATAATCAAAATAAAAGTAATTGAGGTATCCATCACTTCAAGCATTTATCATTTCTCTGTGTCAGGAATATTCCAAATCCACTCTTTTGGTTATTTTAAAGTATAGCTTAACATTGTTGACTGCAGTCACTTTGCTGTGCTATCAGATATTTGCACAATATGTTTTTATTTAATTAGTTTTAGTGAGGTATGATTTGAATACCATAAAATGCATGTATTTTAATTGTATGTTTTAACCTACACTATATTTTTTAAAGGGTGAAATAGTTACCAACATTTACAAAAATCCAGATCTCTCGATTCTCTTAGAAAACTGAAAGATCTGGTGACACCGCATGGCAACAAGCAGCCAGAGCTGAGAGCTGGGTCACGGCCGCCCTCTAAATGACCCACGAGCGCCCTGCTTTCCCAGTCTCTGCCCAGCACACCTACATCTTGCTACGTTATCCCCTTGGCACCCGCCTGGCATTTGAATTTGTTCCCTCTGGTAAAACTTTACCCTGGAGGCAACGGAGAACCAGTGAAGGACTTTAACAGAGGAGTGGCATGATTGGACTTAGGTTTTGGATAGATCTGTTTGGGAGGCACTGAAGGAGGACAGACAGGGGGCCAAACCCAGAGGAACAGAGACCAGTTAGGAACCCACTGCCACCAGACAGGTGAGAAAGAACGAGGGCCAAGGCAGTAGGTGTCCCTACTGCCTTAATGAATGGATTTGAAAGATACTAAGCAGATAGAATTATCAAATCTTAAAGGGGGCAGAAGAGAGGACGAGGTCTAGGATGATTTGCGGTTATTGGCTTCAGCAACGGAGGTAACGCCCTCCATGGTCAAAGAATGCATATTGACCAAGCAAGTATGCTGCTGTCTGGGAACCCCCAGTGGTGGCATGCTGTGATATAATAAAAAATAAATATTTGGTCTTCGTCCTCAGTTCCTGGCACACAGTTCCTAAAACGTTTGGAATCTCTGGAGTGATGAGAGTGTCTCTTGTTGCCGGTGACATGGCTGGTGGCTGAGAAAGGCCAAGGCATGGTTAGAGAGGTGGAACTCTCAGCCCCATCGCCAGACCTCAGGGAGGGGACAGGGGCTGGAGACTGAGCCAGTCACCGACGACCAGTGATTTAATCAATCATGCCTACATAATGAAACCTCCATAGAAACCCTAAACGACGCAGTTCAGAGAGCTTCCGGGTTGGTGAACACGTCAAGGTTCTGGGAAGGTGGCTTGCAGAGGACTGAGAAGCTCCGCACCCCTCCTCCTATGCCTTTCCTATGCATCCCTTCCATTTGCTGTTCCTGAGTTGTATACCTTATAACAAACTGGTGATAGTAAGAAAAGCACTTTGCTGAGTTCTGTGAGTCATTCTAGAGAGTTATTGAACCTGAGGAGGGGGTTAACCCCCCTGAATTTATAGTTGGTTGGTCAGAAGTCCCGGTGACTCCCAGGGTAGTCTTGTGAGACAGAACCCTTAATTTGTGGGGTCCGACAGTAATTCTAGATAGATCATGTTAGAATTGAACTGAAATGTAGGACTCCCAGCTGGTTCCGGAGAGTTGGAAAAGATACCATGCTGTTTGGTGTCAGAAGCGTTGTGAGTAAAAACAGTTCATTCATGGCATTTGTGGAATCTTCAGCTTTAACAGATATTAAACCCAGAACCAGGAGCTCAGGCCTGCTCTGTCTTTCTGAAAGCAACTGATTCTTAACTCTGTGGTACCAGTCCCTGCACGTCAGTCCTCTGCCCAAGGTGGAGGCCATACCTCCCTCCACCTTGGCCAAAGTGCTGTTCTTAATCTTGGGCACACATTGGAATCACCTGGGGATCTTTAAAAAGAATGATCCCTGGGGCCCACCCCGACAGGTTGGGCTTTAATTGGTGTGGGTACGGCCTGGGCACAAGGATTTTTTTAAAGCTCTCATGTGATACGACTGTGTAGCCAAGGTTGCTGTGGAGCGATGAAGGGAAAGGAGGAGAACTAAGAAAACAAGGTCAGGGACAGAGAGAGAAGAAACTGACAGGGGAGAGGGCAAGAGAAGGGCAGAGTAGAAAACAAGGCTATTTGGAGGTGGTGGTGGAAGTAATCAAGGCCAGTGCCATTGCGAGCCCAGAAGGTGCCTTTCCAAAGATTGTTAGGACTGGGTCGAAGTGTGAGACGGACACAAAAGCGATCAGATTATTAAACATGTAAAGAGGGTAATCAACGCACAGCCTTTTAAAATTCATTTTTAATTTAGGCTGGGCATGGTGGCTCATGCCTATAATCCAAGCACTCTGGGAGGCCGAGGCAGGAGGATTGCTTGAGGCCAGGAGTTCGAGATCAGGTTGACAAGACTGAGACCCTCACCCTTTCTCTATCAAAAATAGAAAAATTAGCCAGGCGTAGTGGGGGTACATGTCTGTAGTCCCAGCTACTCGGGAGGCTGAGGCAGGAGGATTGTTTGAGCCCAGGAGTTTAAGGTTACACTGCACTCCACCCTGGATGACAGTGAGGGTGTCAAAAAAACAATTTATTTTTAACTTAATGAGGAAGCATTATAGAATTAGCCAGTGAATTAAAGCAGTTTCTTGTTTAAAGAAATAATCTGCACTAGTGGGGTGAGATCTGGTCCAACGATTCTCAAGCTTCAGTGGGCATGAACCCTCCATGGGGAACTTGTTAATACATAGATTCTGCAACGGTGGCACTTTTTTACAGTGTCCCTCTCCCATGCCCAAGGGTGCAGATTCTGCATCTTCCTAGGCACCAGGGTGCAAGTTACGCATGGCGAGCAGTGCCACCTGCCCAGCCCAACCCTGCTCTACCCTGTGATATCTGCACCTGGACTGCAGAAGAAGCAAAGGATTTTCCTAGTTTAATCTAAAGTTTCTGGAAGTATTGAGATGCTTCCTACTAGGCCTTGTTAATAAACCTTTTCCCCCACATTATTTTTGGCTCACTTCCCGGGCAACCACTTTGGTACTAGAAGAACTTGGGTTAAATCCTGGTCTGCTGCTTGCTAGCTTGCGACCTTGGATGTACTCAGCTCCTACCTTCCTCACCTGTGAATGGAGAAGATACTAGGAGCCACCTCCTGCAGTCACTGAGAGGATCCAGGGAGTTAGTATATATGGAAAGTGCTTAGTAAGTGCCAGGTGTCAGCCATTATTGTTATTATTATTTTTGTTAGTATTATTTCCATAGCTACCTAATTAATAACTCTCATTGATCACTTTGCTATACCACAAGAAAGCCCACCTTCAGTGCTGCAATCCTCATAAATATGCTGAGTGAAATAGAATTTAATTACCAAAGAGGCTGCCATGGTACTGCCAGAGGAATTTTCTTCCATCCTTCTGCTGTTTATGAATAAACTAGAGATTTCCAAGACTTCATTGTGGAGGTTTCGCAGCTGAAGATGTCGATATCCTGGAATAAAGCAGAATTGGGAAAAGCTCGTTGGCCACGCGCTACACAAAAGAAGATACTCCGTGGACGTCAATAAATGACAGGTAGAAACATGACCTTACGACGTCAACAAGCATGCATACGACCAACAGGCGCCTTTACACTGGGACAGTGTTGCCCCCTGGGGGTGGTTTTGAGCTACCCAGTGGTAATTACATTGTCCAGGTACTGTTTCTAACTTAGACTCAAACAGAAAACCTTAAACTCAAACAAACCAGGAAAACCTGGTCATTTTGATACCCAAATGTCTACAGTCCCTGTTTTACAAATATTCCACTTAGAGCAGCTTTAATGATAATAAAATATTTCGACAAGAGGACTGGTTATTAAAGTTATGGCGCGAGTGTATGTGTCAGTGTGAACTGGAATGATATACAGCCAGTAAAAGTGGCAACGTGGATGTCGAGTTATTCATATGAAAAGCTTCTCACTATGTACATTAATAAGTGAAAACCAGTAAGTTGCAAAACACTGAGATTAGCAGAAAGCCTATTTGTTAAAACTCTATCTGTAGACTCATGTGTCATGTACACGGGCAGAGAAATAAAGCCTGCAAAAGATGTACACCAGAAGTGATTGGTGTGTTGGAGAGATGGAAAAATGGCTACTTTTTAAGAAATTGTTTTTACTTCTCTGTATCCTCATATTTATGTAATAACTATCATGGGCTGAATTGTCTCCATACCCCCCACCCCCCATTCATATGTTGAAGCCCTAACCCCCAGGAGCTCAGAACGTGACTGTATTTGGAGACAGGGCCTTCACTGAGGTAATTAAGTTAAAATGGGGTCATTAGGGTGGGCCCTAATCCTGCAGGACTGGTATGAGAAGAGGAGATTAGACACAGACAACACAGAGGACGACCGTGTGAGGACACTGTGAAGGTGGCCCTACGCAAGCCAAGGAGAGAGGCCTCAGAAGAAGCCGGACCTGCCAACACCTTGATCTCGGACTTCCAGCCTTCGGAACTGTGAGGAACGACATTTCTATTGTTTGAGCCCCCCAGTCTGTGGCATTCTGTTACGGCAGCCTGAGCAGACTAATCAAATGATCATGGGCTACTTGCACAATGGGGAAGAGAGATAGGAAAAAACGCAAAAAGCAGGAGACTGTAACATGTTCGTGGAGCTCAGCTTGCGTGTGGCTGTGGGAGGAAGTACCCACTTAGAACCCTGGTGCTCAAAGTAGAGCAGAGCCAGCATCCCTGGGGGCTTGTTAGGAAGGCGGAATCTCAAGCCCCACCCCGGACCTACCGAATCAGGATCTGCAGGCTGTCACCAAGAGTCCCCGGTGAGTCCCATGCACATCGGAGTGCTACCACAAAGCCGATCCGCAAGCCAACAGCTCTAGCCTTTGCTCAGGACCCTCCATGCCCCTCTCTGTGCCGAACACTCCCTAACACCGGATGCTGGACTTCCGCCAGGCACCGACTCCAACCTCAGCTCACTTACGCCACTGCCACACCCCACCCCTGCCTCCTCTCAGATTCCTCTCCTTTCTTCAATCCCTGCTTTCAAATCACCAGGGGTGCTGGGGGTGCTGTTTGAGAAGGGCTGCGTGGCAATCAGAGCCCACAACCATTGCTCCCAACATCAGCAGGGGTGGGAGAGGCTGTGCTTTACAAGGGATGTTGTCGATACCTCAGAGTTTTAAAAAGTGTAAAAGACAAACTTCTTTTGAGATATGCTTAAAAAGTGTTCAAATTTAGATTTTCTTCTGCTTCTTATTTTAACATCTTAATATGAAAATGTGAAACATACACCAGTGGAGAGAGTAGAATGAAATTCCAGCCTCCGTCTACAGATACAACAATCGTCAACATTCGGACAATTTTATTCTACCTCGTTTTAAAGCCTTGAGTGGAATGATTCTCTGAGCAGTTACCGCTGAACTGTTGTTTTCCACAACTGCAAAACGAAGAAATACGAGGTCTTCGAAGTGAACCCGGAAGAGAAACTGCTCATTCCACATGGGGTTCAGGGTGTTTCGGTGGATGGGCTTTGTGCGGAAGTGGCAGCTGTCCAGAGGCATACCCAGGACGTCCACTTCGATGCACGGGCTGCCTGTGCTGTTGCTGGGGCACACGTTCTGGCCAGAGACGACCTGAGGGAGGGAAAAAAGGGATCAAAGTCACTGAGGATGAAAAAGAGACAAAGACAACCTCTGCACCTCACTGCTTCTCTCAGCAAAGAAAGACAAAGAACACTGGAAAATGGACAAGATGAACGATTAATAATACTGTTTTTTTTAAAAAGTGACTGTAATCACGTGACTAGAATCATGTGAAAAGCCTATTTTGTCAACAGCATTCACTTAGCTATAACCTTTCAACTGTCAAAATGTTCAAATATCTTAAAAAACCAAGCCATTAAGATGAAGTTAAGTTTCTCACAGCAGGGGAGAGAAAAGAAGACCTTATATTATACAATGTAACCATAAATTTGTTACTAATATTCTACTAAAAGTGCTGTAGGAGTGTATTTTATAACTTCAAAATCTTTTTTTTGGATAATTTAGTTTTGGAGCAAGTCACAGGCATATTGTTAAAAATTAATTCACAGCTTTCTGTAAACAGATCAAACTACACTTCGGCTAAAATGATCAAATAGAAAAGGGGCTTCTTTCCCTACTGTCTTAGGGAAAGGAAAAGCAGTTTGGGTGGCAGGCAAATCAGTGACTGGGGTTAGCCCCGGGGTTTGGCGTGTTGTGCACAGAGGGCTGCTTGGCATTCTTGCTTTGGAGGGAGAGACACAAGATCTAAAGGTGTGAGAAGACATGACTTCGTCCCTCCCTCTCTTTCCGATGCCCAACCCAGCTTTCTTCTCTGTTAGCTAAGAGGGTGCAAAAGAACGGGGAAGGAAAGTTGAATGAAGAGCTACCAGGTTTCTGTTTTTAAGGAGAGTCCGTGGAATTTTGACAATAAGTTAATTAGGTGCTAAAGGGAATAAGGAAAGGCCCAGGAGTGAAAAAGGTTAAAGTATAAGGAGGAGAGATACCTAATTGTATTCGTATATTGAAGCCAGTTTGTCTGATCACAGAGCTTGTTGGAGCTTACGACGAGCTGATGTATTAATAATAAGGAGCTCGACTTTTACAGGATGTGACTGTAGTTATGATTCTGTGGGCCCTGGATGACAGATTACCCTGACCGGTATATCAGGTGAGGCAGGGACCTCGTAACTCCACCCACTGGGCGCCGGCAAACGCCGTGTCTGGTGACAGCATACCTAACCACAGCTAGTGCATTCTGGGAGATGAAGAAACTGTTGTGGGATCTAAAGTTGCACAACCAAAATTGTGACATGACAGCTTTCCAATGCCTTGAATTCGAAACCAGTTCGTATTTAGGAAGGCTTATATTCTTGCAATAGGGGACATACTTACAGTTAAAGAATAGACTGCAGGCTCCATGTTGTCCAGGTCTCTTTCCAGGGGAGAAAACTTCTGATACATGGGACAGCTCTTGTCCCATAGAACTGGAGGTTTCAAAACATAACCACAGCCACCATTTGACTCAAACATTGCAGCATTTAAATGTAAAGGGAGATCTGTGAAACAAACAAAGTCAGTACTGCTTGTTACTTTGTCACTTAAGTCTTATCTAATAAATTTAAAGTTCAAAAGAACTTTGTGACAATTTTCCCTAAGCTCCAGCATGAAGAAGAGATAATGATCCATTCATCCCATAGATTGATGGGTGCCTACTACGTGCCAGGTTGTGTTAGGCAGCAGATATAGAGAAAAAAATCCCTGAACTCATGGAGCTTACGTTCTAAACATGCCCAGTGTTACACTCCAAACCAGGTTCTGCCACTCAAAAACTTCTTTCGAAAATAAAAATTTACCACATCCATCTGAAAAATTTTGTGAAATACACAAGATTTCTCTCTGTATCCATGAGGGATTGGTTCCAGGACTATACAGGGATACCAAAATCCATGGATGCTCAAGTCCCATATCTAAAATGGTGTAGTATTTGCATATAACTGATATACATCCTCTTGTATACTTTAAATTATCTCTAGATTACTTACAATACCTAATACAAAGTAGTTTGTAAATAGTTGTTATGTAGTATTGTTTAGAGAATAATAAGAAAAAAAACCGTCTGTATCATCCATTTTTTTTCCCCAAATAGTTTCAATCCACAGCTGGCTGAATCCACAGATGCAGAACCCAAGGACACAAAGGGCTGATTGCACCTCATTTTATACTGAATTTTGGAAAGGAAGAATGGCATTTTCTTATTCCCAGACACTGAGCCATGCAGACAATCGTATGGCTAATTATTGCTTTTCAAATGTAAAATAAAAATCTTAATTATACAAGGAAGAATAGGAGACTAGCCAGAAAAACAGCGTTTCCTTGAAACCTCAATTTCAACACACAAATCCTAATATTTCTACTTCTTTTTTAAAAAATTGGAGTTAAATATGAAAAAAAGGTCATCCTCACATATGATTCCCATCATGTCCACAATCCCCTCAATCATAAAGTCCAGGAACCCTCACAAAAGCTTTGAGTCTTTTGTGGCCAAATTTTATTTGGCACAGCCCTTTGATGAGTGATTGAATTTCTGTACTATTTCTGGGCTCTTACACACTCAAATGCTCAGCTGATGGTGCAAGTCTGTATACAAGTTGCTCAAATGAGCTAAAAGTTTATGAGACACACCTGATGAATGTTCCCTCTGATAGATAGATTCCTTCCATGTGCGGAATGAACTTTGCTACATGGACCGACATCAAGGCAAAGTGTGGTAAGCATCTTGGAGCAACATGAACTTGGCCCCCACCCGTCTTGTGTGTAAAACTTTTCCACGTACGTGGGGTTGGCCAGAATTGTGCACAAGAATTCCTGGGATAAGGTGTCTCAGACATACGAAAGCTCTTTGGGGCTCAGTCTCCCTATCTGTTAAATGAGTATGGCGGACCCCATCTCTCAGGCTCCTTCTAGTGACATGACTGATTCACTGAGGCCTCACCTGCAGGGGAGAACGTTCTCTTCCCAGGCCGCTCTGTGACAGAGGAACACAGACAGGGTGAGGATGGCCAAGAGAGTGAAGCCAACGTGCTCGCGCGGGAGCGGTAAGTGTGAAGCGGACAGATTTTGCTAACAACAGCAATGGCAGCTCACACCTACTGCGCTCTTACTAAGGACCAGACCCCGCTCTAAGCACTTCATGTGCAAGTGCCTCCCAGTAACCCATGAATTAGATTCTTTTAGTATCTCCATTTTTATGGATGAGGAAACTGAGGCACAAAGAAGCGAAAACACCCATGGCACACAGCTAGTAAGTGGCGGATGCTATGACGTGAACCCAGATGGCTTGACCCAAACCTCCTGATCTTTACTACTGAGACATATAATGTACATGTCATAGGGGTGTTTTTATGATAAATGAGATTTGGCACATAGAAGGTACGTAATAAATAGTACCTATTATATTATGATTATGATGCCAACCCCATTTGGGTTTCAAGTCTGACTTTCGGAGCACTGTGTCTATCATAATAGCCTTCCAAAACTTTAAAGCACTTTTTCTTAACTAAGATCTCATTTGGTGACCCAATATATAAAACAGGTCCAAATGGAGCTGCTCAGAAATAGAGGTGGGACCTCAAATCTAGCCCTCTCACTGTCCCGTAAGGGTGGTCCTAGAATGTCATCTGGGGCTATAATTTGAAAACCCTTAATCTAACCAAGTGAAAGAGTGTGCACAAATCAGTGTAACCCTGTTACTCCTCTGAATCATGTATATGACGGTAGATCAAGCATATCATTGCCTTTATGGTCTTTCATTCGTTAAAAAAATTCTGTAGGCCGGGCGTGATGGCTCACGCCTGTAATCCTAGCACTCTGGAAGGCCGAGGCAGGTGGATTGCTTGAGGTCAGGAGTTCGAGACCGGCCTGAGCAAGAGCGAGACCTCGTCTCTAATAAAAACAGAAAGAAATTAGCCAGACAATTAAAAATATATAGAAAAAATTAGCCAGGCATGGTGGCACATGCCTGTAATCCCAGCTACTTGGGAGGCTGAGGCAGGAGGATTGCTCGAGCCCAGGAGTGTGAGGTTGCTGTGAGCTAGGCTGATGCCACAGCACTCTAGCCCGGGCAACAGAGCCAGACTCTGTCTCAAAAAAAAAAAAAAAAAATCCTGTATTAAGTAGACACCATTCTCATTATATTTGTCCCTAGACTTGGGGGCTGGAAAAGTCATCATAAAAAGTGTGACTATCAGGCCTGGTGTGGTGGCTCATGGCTATAATCCTGGTATTTTGGGAGGCCAAGGTGGGAGGATCATTTGAGGCCAGGAGTTCAAGACAAGCTTGAGCAACATATCTAGACACTGTCTCTAATTAAAAAAAAAAAAAAAATGTGGCTATCATTCAAAAAAGCACAATAAATGCTTTTTAAAAATAAGCTTTTCTTTTGATTGGGATTGCATGTTTATATACTTGTAAGTCCTGGTATATGAGGCAGGAATCATTCTGCCCCAGAGGGAAGGGACTTAGAGGGACTGTTGCCAGCAATAACCAGGGGTTTGCAGACCAGCCTCAGGTCAGTTTCCAAACTTAAGAGTTGGTTTTATTGAGTGTGCACCTGGGATACTCCTGGTTCCAGATCACATCAGACCTTCTTGGAGTTGAGGAAGCCAGCAGAAAGCCTGGGAAAAGATGGCCCTAAGTTCATGGACACCCCTTTGGGGCATCAGGGTCCCCTGAACTCCAGAAAGTGGCAAGGCAGATGAGCCATGACACATACTGAGAGGCTGGAGGGACACTGGAGGGGTTCTCAGCTGTTTGGTTGGGATTCTTCATGGAAAATCAAACACTTCCTAACATCGGAATTCTCTTCAACAATTAAGTGGTGATTTCAATGTAGACTCTTACCTGTCTATTTGCATTTGCAATTCACAGAGAAGTAAGTACCTGGAAGAGATCTGGACCAAAACTCAAGAGCCACAGGTTCATGTTGCAGTGAGGCTGATAGCGGATAATCTGCTTTAGCTGAAGGCAGCAAGCATTTATTGAGCATCTACTGTGTGTAAGGTATTAAACCAGGCTCTACCCCCAGTGTGCAGAAATGAAGACCATATTTACAGATGAACACACTGACACTGTCTGTAGCTTGCGCTTTGTCCAGTGTGGGAGATGTTTAATCAGTGCCTTTTGCATTGCATGGAGAGAGATTATATGAAAGCACTCCTTCCTGGCTCGGAAGATTGTGCAGAGAAACTCGAGGAGGAACTGCACAGCACAGTCATCTGTCTCCCCTGTGTGGGGCAGCTCGAATATGCATTAATACTTGACTTGACAGAGAGGCAAGGCCTTCAGGGGTGAGTGAAGGACAAACTGCAGCTTTAGCGTGTGCTGTCGGACTGTGGGGCGTCCTGAAGAGTGGCAACTCCCTGCGTCCCCTTCAGCTGTGGCTCCCTTTGCCATCAGTGGAGCCAGTGTGTATGCACCAGTCTTGGCACTTCAGGAGAAAGGCCAGATTCAAAAACCAAATGCATTTCCGTTTCCTTGAGAAAACCTTTTGATAGTTATTTCAGTTTACTTAAAATATTTTGGTATCATAATAACCAATGGCACCAGTGGACACAGGGCTACAGCCAAGGCCAGGGATGTGAACCTACAAGCCACTTGGGAAAGACTGAAAAGAAATAGAAAATAGAATTTTTATAACGTTGAAGGTAATTCACTATTGTTTCCATCTGTGTGTCCAAATCATACTGTTTTCACAACTTACCAAGCACACTTAATGACAGTTCACATTCGCAGAATGCTTTCCACGGGCCAGGCACCATGCTAAGTATGGCACTTCACCTGCACCGCCTTATTTAACTTCAATTGAAAGAAGCAAATACAACAAGGGCAAAAAAACATGACCATTATCTCCAACCACACGATTTTGGGACCAGCCACAACTGGGCGCTGTTGGCATGAGCGCCAGGTAGCTAGCTGATCCCAGAGCTACAGCCGTGGTTTGACCTCAGCTGGAGACAGGGCCGTGCTGTAGTTGGTGGTTCGTCGTAGTTTGTTAGGATCGGATTCACGTGAGACAAACGATAAGGGCTGCTCGCTGCTTGACCGTTCAGAAGAGAGACTGCCATTTTTGAATGAGCTTTTAGAAAACCTTCCTCATCTACTCTTTCCTCCCTTCCGTAGCTCCTCCTCTTCCCCCGTAACCAAGTGGAAAGAAACAAAACACTTTATCCTCTAAAAGCCCAGATCCCTTGAATTTCTTGTCACAAGTCATCATGCAACCTTGAGCAAATTAACCGCTTTGTGCCTTGGTTTGTTCATCTGAGAAATGGGTGATGCTCATTTCTGGTAAAGGTCTAGGGTTGTGGTAAAGATTACGTGAGATAACAGGGATCAAACATCCAGCACGGTGGCTGGTGCAACTGAGCCTGCAATAAGTGCCAGCTTTCGCTCTGGAGTTTTAGGCCTCATCTCAGGGTCTCATTAACAGTGGGGAAATATGAACGTGAATACTTCTAACTCTATTCGTGTAATTCGCATACTTGTTTTCCTTTTGGTAGCTCCTCCTAGAGCACTGACCATTATTCTCCATCTCACTTTCAAAGGGATGAGAAGAAGCTTAAATGGTTTTAATTTGCAAAACATTTGGAGCCATACTACTTTTTGATTGCAAGAACAATTGCGTAGTGAGACAGGCTGACTAAGCGGTATTAGAAAATCCCTGCCCCCCAATATCTTTAAAAATAAAATGGGCACAGATCCGTCAAGAGGAGTCTGGTACTTTAATAGTGCTTTAAAAAGGGGGCAGGACCAGGAGACCTTGTAGGTCCCTTCAAGGTTCTTTTCTGTCACCTTAACTCAAGAAACATCAGGGGCGCCATTCAGTATCAAATGCACTTCTGATTTCCATCATCTGTATTTTTACTCTCACATATAGTGTGCCCCAGTCTGGAATTTGACCCGTTTGAAAAAACGTCATTTGCTGAGCCCCATTTACTGAAATATAAGATGCAAAGGAGAGAGATGAGCATGCAGGCCCGTTACCATCCGTCTGGTAGTTGAGCGCCACGAGCTGTATCCCGTGGAGCCAGAACATGAGCGGGTTCGGGTTGGAGGAATCGATGCGCGTGGCAGCCGGGTAAGTCCTCAGCAGCTGGCAGGTGGTGTGCTGGATCAGTTTCTGAGAATACCTGCGACACAGACGTTTGGCGGCATTTTCATTCAGCGACGAGATATGATAACATTTGGGAGTTCTAATGATAGCGCTGAGCGAGGTGGTCGGGTTGAGAGGGGAAGAAAATTCCTCCCAGGTCTGTCGAATTCCTTCATAAGAACCTAAACCCCCAAAGAGATTAGCCTCAGATTAGTGTTAAAAACTTGAAATATTTTAGAAAGATAAACCTGAACAATATCCCAGTAAACAATCAATAGCATAGAAATACATCAGAATCCATCTGGGATTTTGCTTGTGAGTTAACTACCTTGAAACAGCATGGTGGCTGCTTAGTTTTAAAATGAGTGCAGCAACACTACTCCAAATTAAAAGCCGAAAAGTCCTTTCCCTTAGTACTTCATTTGTCCTGTAGGTATATCTGCACGAATACACAACAATATGTGTACAAGGATGTTCACTCCAGCATTGTTTTTGATGAGAAAAACAAAACAAAACAAAAACAGAAAGTAACCCAAGTGTATCAGTGTGAAGTGGTTAAATAAATGACAGTATTTGCATACAATGGGATACCACACAGGCATTAAAGAGAATAAGGTAGGTGAATACACAGAAAGTTATGTGAGAAGTATAAAAGTCATACAAGTATGTTTGGCTATATAGGCGTACCTCGCTTTATTACACTTTGCAGATATTGTGTTTTTTTTACAAATTGAAGGTTTTTTCAGCAACCTTGCATCAAGCACGTCTATTGTTTTTCCAACAGTATGTGCTTGCTTTGTGTCTCTGTGTCACATTTTGATAATCCTTGCAAAATTTCAAACTTTTTAATTATAACTGTTATGGTGATCTATGATCAATGATCTCTGACATTACTAGCTGCTATTGTAATTGTTAGGGTGTCACAAACTGTGCCCAAATAAGCCAGCAAACTTAACTGATAAATGTGTTTCCTGACTGCGCCACTGACCAGCTGCTCTTACATCTCTCTCCCTGTCTTCAGGCCTCTTTATTCCTCGAGACACAACAATATCGAAATTAGGCCAATTAATAACCCTGCAATGGCTTCTAAGTGTTCAAGTGAAAGGAAGAGTCCTGTGTCTCTCACTTGAAATCAAAAGCTAGAAATGATTAAGCTCAGTGAGGAAGGCATGTTGAAAGCTGAAATAGGTTGAAAGCTAGGCCTCTTGTGCCAGTTAGCTGAGTGGTGAATACAGAGGAAAAGTTCTTGAAAGGAATTAAAAGTGCTACTCCAGTGAACACACAAATGATAAGAGAGTAAAACAGCGTTATTGCTGATATGGAGAAAGGAAGATCAAATCAGCCACAACAACATTCTCTTAAGCCAAAGCCTACTCCAGAGCAAGGCCCTCAACTCTCATCAATTCTACGAAGGCTGAGAGAGCTGAGGAAGCTGCAGAAGAAAAGTCTGAAGCTAGCAGAGGTTGGTTCATGAGGTTTAAGGAAAGAAGCTGTTTCCATAACATAAAAGTACAAGGTGAAGCAGCAAGTGCTGATGTAGAAGCTCAGCAAGTTAGCCAAAGATCTAGCTAAGATCACTGATGAAGGTGGCTACACTAAACAACAGATTTTCAATATAAACAAAACAGCCTTCTATTGGAAAAAGATGCCACCTAGGACCTTCATAGCAAAAAAGGAGAAGTCAATGCCTGGCTTCAAAGCTTCAAAGAACAGGCTGACTCTCATGTTAGGAGCTAATGCAGCTGGTGACCTTAAGTTGAAGCCAGTGCTCCTTTACCATTCTGAGAATCCTAGGGCCCTTAAGAAGCAGGCTAAATCTACTCTGCCTGTGCTCTATAAATGGAACAACAAAGCCTGTATGACAGCACATCTGTTTCCAGCGGTGTTTACTGAATATTTTAAGTCCACTGTTGAGACTTACTACTTAGAAAAAAGGCTCCTTTCAAAATATTACTGCTCATTGACAATGCACCTGGTCACCAAAAATCTCTAATGGAGGTGAACAAGGAGATTAATGTTGTTTTCATGTTGGCCAACACAACATCCATTCTGCAGCCCATGGATCAAGAAGCAATTTCAATTTTTAAGTCTTATTTAAGAAATACATTTTTTTTAAAGGCTATGGCTGCCATAGATAGTGATTCCTCTGATGGATCTGGGCAAAGTAAAGTGAAAACCTCTGGAAAGGATTCACTATTCTAGATGTCATTAAGAACACTTGTGATTTATGGGAGGAGGTCAAAATATCGACATTAGCAGGAGTTTGGAAGAATTGATTCCAACCCTCGTGGATGACTTGGAGAGGTTGGTTCACTGGAGGAGGTCACTGCAGATGTGGTGGAAACAGCAAGAGAACTAGAAGTGGAACCTAAAGATGTGACTGAATTGCTGCAATTTCATGATAAAACTTGAATGAATGAGAAGTTGATTCTTACGGAAGAGCAAGGAAAGTGGTTTCTTAAGATGGAAACTACTCCTAGAGAAAATGCTGTGAACACTGTTGAAATGACAACAAAGGATTTAAAATATTACATAAAATTAGTTGATAAAGCGGGATCTGGCTTTGAAAAGATCGACTTCAATTTTGAGATAAGTTCTCCTATGAGTAAAATGCTATCAAACAGCATCCCGTGCTAAAGAAAAACCTTTTGTGAAAGGAAGAGTCAATCGATGTGGCAAACTTCACTGTTGTCTTCTTTTAAGAAACTGCCACAGCCACCTCTACTTTCACCAACCACCACCCAGATCAGCCAGCAGCCATCAACATCGAGGTAAGACCTTTCACTAGCAAGAAGAGTACAACTCACCGAAGGTTCAGGTCATTGCTAGCATTTTGTAGAAATAACGTACTTTTTAATTAAGGTAGTGCTTTTTTTTAGACATGGTGCTACTGCACACGTAATAGACAACCACATAGTGTAATCATCACTTTTACATGCACTAAGAAACCAAAGAATCCATGTGACTCACTTTATTGCGATTTTTGCTTTATTGCAGTGGTCTGGAACCAAACCTGCAATATCTCCGAGGTATGCCTACACCCCATTTAGATTATCTTAGAAAGGATCTTATTTTTCCCAGAACAAAATGCAATAAACTTAATAGAGGTTACCTCTGGGGAACAGCACTGGGACATTGAGAGTGGAAAGGAATTTAATGATAAACTATATTGTTTGAGTTTTTAACTATGAGAATTTATTACTTTCATAATAAAAACTAGAAATAAAATGGATATATCTTCTGGAGTTATAACGGTGAAGAGAGCAGTTCCAAGAAACCACTAGAATGTTCCAAGGTGTCTCCAATTTTTACTTTTGAGGCAAACACTGTTAAAACATCTTCAGTGAAATGCTATTTTTAGTAAGCTAAAAGTGTAAATTAGCAATTAAAAAAATGTATACCACACTCAGACAATACGAACATTCATGAAAATACAAAAAGAACTAAAAAATTCAAGGGAAGTGCTTAGACAGTAAAATATCTCAATTATCTAGCATGCAGAATCAAGCAAAGATATTGGAAGAAGGTGACTTTACTTTTTCCAGATGTTTTGTTAAATGATGCTGTCTCCCCTGGGCTCATTCTGCCCGGATTGTTGCCAAAAATGGACTTCCTGCTTTTCCTTTCTTTTCCTCTGCTAGAGCCAGATGCATTTAGAGTTGACAGGCCTGTTCCCATAAAATGAAAATAAATAAGCCAAAAACTACAAGCAAGGGAACTCAACATTTTCCATCCCCATTAATGTTTATTTTGAAGCCCTGCTACTCCCTTGGAACCTAGTACAGGAGATCTACTAGCAGTTTTAGCTCTGTTAATAATAGCATCGTAGGAAGTACAGCAAAGTTTTTATCTCCGTAGGCAAATGCAACAAGGATCACGTGCTTTTTACAGAATGGCCACAAAATTATACACACACTTAGTTGATTGTGCATCAGAAAGATTTTGAAAAATTGCATGAAAAGAAAGCACTGCAGTCAGTATTAAGTTATCAGAGGCTGATTATTCCCTTTGGGAAGATGAAAAAATGGTTTTGATCTTGAGCTTTAGCGTCATGTTGTCTAGGTCCAATTCGTGCTGGTATTAGCCTGACTTAACACTTCCTTCTCTGCTCCTCAGTTTCCTTATCTTCAAAATGGGTGTAATTATAGGAACTCACTCATAGCGTTAGTCTGAAGAGTAAATGGGAAATATATTATGATGCTAATGATTTTCATGGCTTCATTTTCTCACTCTTGGTCCAGCCAGGACCCTGGATCCTTCATGTTTGGCACAGTGCCTGGTACACAGCAGGAACTTAATACATATTTGCTGCATGAGGAAATCAACGCACCTGGCTCCAATGCAATAAGAGTGATTTAAAGGCACCAATGAAGCTAGAGTTGCTTCCAAATTGTTCCCTCTGTCATAATTGTGCCTTTGGAGTGCAATTCCTTATGCTAAAGCTGCATTTCATCTTTGAGATGAAAATACACCTTCCAAGAACACCATCAGAGGAGACAAGGCAGAGCAGTGTTTAAGAGCATAGACTCTGGAGTGAGACACACCTGGATTAAACACTGTTGCTAGCAGTGCAACCTTGCACAAGTTATTTAACCTCTCTGGACCATGCCTTCTTCATCTGTAAAAGGTCTGTGGTCAGGAATAAATGAGATAACATATACACACAGGTTTAGTGTCCCTTATCTGAACTGCTTGGGACCAAGTGTTTCAGATTTCAGATTTTTTCAGGTTTTTGAATATTTGCATTATACTTACCAGTTGAGCATCCCCAGTTGAAAAATCTGAAATGCTTCAATGAATATTTCCTTTGAGTGTCACGTCGGCTATCAAAATGTTTTGAATTTTGGAGCATTTTGGATTAGGGATGTTCAACATGTCCATACTTAGCTGTGTGTCTTCCTCAGGAAGGTGCTCTGTTCATACCAACTGTTACTATTTATTACAGCTTAATGTGGGGCTTCTAAGGTTTTTTTCTTCCTAAGTACTAGTAACAGTGAAGAGGCACAAACTTAGATGATTGAGTTCTCATGCCTTGATCTTAACGGTTTGTGTAAACTTTGCTCTCGACATAATTATAGAACAATTTTCTCCTAAGTAAAACTGATGAGGGGCCGGGGTGAGAGGCTGTGTTCATTCTGGGATTCTGCACACATCCTGCCACATGTCAATATCCCCCAGATGTATGCCAGCCCCTCTGTGAAGAGTGTGGTTGTTTTCTTGCGTAGGAAGAGGAAGCAAGAAAACAAGGGCTGGGCGATCCATAAAGGGGAAGGACTTTTGATTGTGGGAAGGGGCCCAGAAAAATAACTGCAAGGAAGCGACAAAGAACCTTCATCCACCTTGCTGGCTCATTTACTGATCAATGACACCATGTCCAGAAAGCCAATTATGTTCCAAATAGTATGCTATTCACATTATATACTTTATTGCTAATTTTTACAGCAACCCTGCAAGTTAGGATTGTTACACCTCTTTTAGAGATAAGGAATCTGAGGTGCACAGGAGCTACATAACTGTCCAAGTGAAGGTCACTGAGAGATAGAGCTGGGATTTAAACCCACATGGTCAGGCTAGTGGCTGCCTCTCTTTCCGAGCTGAGGCCCTCTAGTTAATTTTATGGCCTTCCTCTCATCCATGTTTTTCCTTGTGGTTGTGAATGAAAATGCTTCTGTTTTAGACATAGACGTAGAAACATTTGATGTTAGCTAAATCTTCGTGATGAAAATTTGAGATGATCACCTAACAAAAGACTGATAGGCATGTAAGAATAAATTGACCCCAGAGGCAGGTATGGTGGCTCACGCCAATAGTCCCAGCTACTCAGGAGGCTGTGGTGGAAGATCCCTTGAGCCCAGGAGTTTGAGGCCAGCCTGGGCAACATAGCAAGACTGCAACTCCATAAAGAAAAAAATGATTAAAAAAAATATATATTGATTCCAGAGCATATGATGATATCTTCCTTCAGAAATCCTAATTTGTCTGGGGACTGTGAAATCGACTCCCTCACTAGCCAAGTGATGTACAGTCATGAGTTACATAATGACATTTAGGTCAACGATGGATCACATATACAATGGATTGTAATGGAGCTGACAAAGCCTACCACCTCATGCCATGGCAACTTTGTAGTACAACACATTGCTCAGGTGTTTGTGGTGACGCTGGTATAAAGAAGCCCACTGTACTTCCAGTCATATAAAAGTATAGTGTGTACAATGATGTAAAGTACATAGTAGGTGACGATGATAATAAACAACTCTGTTACTGGTTTATGTATGTATTTATTATATTATACATTTTTTTTTTTTTTGAGACAAGGTCTTGCTCTGTTGCCCAGGCTAGAGTATAGTTGTTCAATCCTAGCTCACAGCAAACTCAAACTCTTGGGCTCAGATGATCCTCTTGCCTCAGCCTCCCAAGTAGCTGGGACTACAGGTACACGCCACCATGCCCTGCTAATTTTTAAGTTTTCTGTAGAGATGGTGTCTCACTACGTTGCTCAGTCTGGTCTCAAACTCCTGGCCTTAGCAATTCTCCCACCTTGGCCTCCCAAAGTGCTAGGATTACAGGTGTGAGCCACTGTGCTCAGCCATGTCTTAGTTTTTAACAAAAAAGTTTAAAAAGTAAATAAATAAATAAAATTTTAAAATAGAAAAAGATAACATATAGAAAGAAAATGTGTTTGTACAGTTGTATAATGTATTTGTGTTTTAAGCTAAGTATTACTAAAAAAGAGCCCAAAAGTTTAAAAAAAAAAGTTTATAAAGTAAAAAAATTACAGTAAGCGAAGGTTAATTTATTACTGAAGCAGGAAAAATATTTTTTATAACTTTAGTATTGCCTGAGTGTACGGTGTTTATAAAGTCCACAGTAGTGTACAGTAATGTCCTAGACCTTCACGTTCACTCACCGCTCACTCGCTGACTCACCCGGAGCAATTTCTAGTCCTGCAACCTCCACTCATGGTAAGTCTCTATACATGGGTACTGTTTTTTATCTTTTATACTATGTCTTTACTGTACCTTTTCCATGTATAGATATGTTTAGATACATAAATACTTACTATGTCACAACTGTCTACAGTATTCAGTGGAGTAACATGCCGTACAGGCTTGCGGCCTAGGAGCAACAGGTGATACCATATAGCCTAGGTGTGTATTAGGCTGTACCATCTAGGTTTGTGTAAGGACACTCTATGATATTTGCACAATGACAAAATCGCCTAATGTCTCATTTCTCCGGATTTATCCCCATTATTAAGTGCAGCGTGCCTATATACATAATCTGAGCTAGGCTTTCTTCTGGATGCCCTCTCTCAGACACACTGGAGCATTCAAACATACCAGCACTGGAGAAATCAGCAGAGAAGCAGCTGAGTCTGGAGAGGGTCTGAAAGCCACTCAGCGTCACGCAGCTACTTCTCCTTTCTAATTGAGTGAATTTCCTGCCACATGCTATGCAGGGCACAGCTGGGCCTTAACTTTCGCAGTCGCTGCAAGCTGCCCAAAAAGTTATTTCCACTGGTTTTGCAAGATTTCGGGAGGCACTGAGGGTAATAAGTTTCGGTGGGCAGGGTTACCTCTCAGTGATGTATCTGAGAGCTCTGTTCTCAACCCTCCTGTGTCCTGAACCATGTCCCTCTGCCCTCAGTGTTCCACCCCGCATCCTTGTCCAGTCTCAGTAACCCGGAGCAGCACTCTCAGGGAGGACAGCAACATCCAGCCTGAAGGGAAGGGAGAGGAGTCTTAATGCCAGGGACCCCACATCCAGCCAATGGAAGCTGTCCAAGGCAGCAGGGTCCCACTTTTGTGATTCAAATGGCTCCTTAGCAAACCACTGTTCGATGAACAAAGCTTGTCTCTCAGCACTAGGAAAATGAGAGTGTGTGTCCAGTGAATGGGCTGAAATCTGGAAGACTCTTCCCAGGTGGGTCCTTTCGTGTAGGAATATAAATGAACCCTGGAAGCCACAGAATCTTCTGGACAAGCCTCAGCATGAAATCCCTGATCAGCTGCTCTGTGGGCCGTGTGGTGGATCCAAAGGAAAATGAGGCAAAATCTCCCTCAGAATCAGACTTCTAGATCATATAGCTCTGTAGAGCTCCCATATGATCTGCAGGCTCCCAAATCACCTGTATTAAAAACCCAAGTACCAGGGCCTGGCAGCTACCTTCCAAATATAAATCCCTAGTAGAGAGTCCTGAGAATTGGTATTTTAATCAAGTTGCCCTGATAATTCTGGAGATTTCAACAAGTGTGTCACACAAGGATTCTAGTCAAATCCAATTTTGAGTGAGGACACTGAGGCTCAGGGGGGATCTGCCTTGGCCAAAGTCAACGGAGCATGGTAACTAAGAGCACAGGCCTCTGACCAGTGACCCTATCCGATGATCTTATCACCATCTAATAGTTCCCTTAGAAGGCTGTACTCCTAGCTGGGGAACAATTAGAGGCCTAGGAGATATCCAAACACATGCCTATAAATGCAAGGAGCTCCCAGAGGAGGCATCATCACCATGGGTTGAAGAGTCTCAGATACTTCACAAGGACCCTTGGCCTTGGAGTTTAGAGAGTGGCCGAGGGGAGAAGGAAGGACAGGCCAGGTTGAGAACACTGTCTAAGCAAAGCACTGGCAGCTGGAAAGGCTGAAGAATATGTAGACGCCCGATGAGAGTGAGGGGTACAGGGGGGCTTGCTGGGAACTGTCTGGAAACTAAGTTAGTGTGGTCGTATGACAAAAGTACCATGTTCTTCTTTTTTTTCTACTAGAAGGAGAAGAAAAACAGGAGGATATAAGTACTACATGTAACTGAGAAACAGACCCTAAGAGAAAACAGGCAGGAAAAACTCAGCTATGTGCACGGCGTGGTGAAAAGCACAGCACTGGGAGGTGAGACGCCAGAGTTCTGGCTCTTGCCCTGGCACTGAACTAGCTTCCTCGTCGTGGGGAAGTTCCTCGATTTCTGTGGGCCTCATGCCACATGACCTTTGGGTTCCTCACCGCTCTGAAAGGTTTCTTTCGTTTTTTTCATATTGCTCTTAGGAGGGGACTCGGGATGATGAAAGGTGAGACACATTGAAACTGACCATGTAGCAAAATTGAAATCAATAGTGTAGCAAAATGAATATTGTATGGCATTTTCCCAATGTGCGTGGAAACAAATAACAGCAACGAATATTTAGAAGGTATAATAACCATGATTCCAGCAACACAATTTAGTTATTTTGAGAATGGAAATAAAGTTGGGGAAAGAAGAATGTAAGAAACTTAAATTACTAAAAAATAAAATTAAAATGCAGTATGCCTATAAAGAACGTGTGCTATGTTTTTTAAAAAAGAAAAAAACAACATAGTTGGAATTTTAAAACTAAGTCAAACAACCACATGCATAGCCTGTGCCTCAGGTCAGAAGCTTGACCGAAGACCCCTTGACCCTTCTGCAATTCTCCGTTGGCACAGAAACTTTATCTTTCACATTGACTTCAAGTATCTTTGGGAATTTGTGCTCTTTATTTACTCAGAGCTTGAGAAGGAAAGACAGAGCCAGGGCAATGGTCTGAGTGTAGCATCAGCTGCATTCACGGAGAATAAGAGATGCAGTGAGTGTGACTCCTGACCAGAGTGGCCCTCATACTTGCTCCTGGGATGAAGGACATGCCAGCCATGGTGCTTTGACAGGTAAAGGATTTTGCTCCACCATAAAGACAGTTTCACCAATTGCAAATGTGATCATATTGCACTTATGTGACATAAAGTCATGATCTGTGAAACTCAACCTGAATGGCTAGGCTCTTGTATTTCCTCAAAAGCTTTGCTCATTACCTATTCACTCCTATCCTCTGCAACAGGATAGCTAGCAGACAAACAGTTGCAGCTGCCAAAAGCTAAAAAATAGTTTATGGGAGAAAACTTAGAGTTAAGAAAGTTCTAGCTATGATTATTTTTTCTTCTGATGTGTGAAAAGGCCACCGTTACCTAATATTTGAATAGCCCAATATCTTTGTCCCATTTGCCAGGCACAGTGTGAGACCAGACCTGAGTTCAGTCTCTCTTGAAAAGATGAGGGTTGGCATTTTAACGCCCCTTTTCAGGCCAAGTTTTATAGCCTGTTTACTAACATTTAGACTGATCCTCCAATCTCAGCCACTTTCTTGTCCTTAGAAATCTTCTGCAAGGGAATCTTTTTTCTTAGTATAAGGAGATGAATTTTTCTGACTTCCATATATTTATGGACTTTCCTGTTTGGCCTCCATCTTCTGGTGGCCCCATTTGTGGGGCACATAACTGGGTGAGCTCACTGATGACCTACCCTAAGAAAAGTGGCAGGGTAGTGTAACGGTTAAGGGCAGGACTTGGAAGACAGACAGGCTTTAGAATCAAAGGTCTAACATATATTAACTGAAATGAATGCTTCTTTGGGAAGTGGTTTATCAGTCTAAGTTCACTGTATTTTCAGAAATGGCCAGTGGGGGATCCTCCCCTCCCACTGTACCCCCATCCTTGGTCCTTGTGGTTTGAGTGGAGCCTCACTACCTAGCTCAGGGATGGAGCATGTGATAAGGGCTCCAGACTGTCCTGTACCTCCTGGACACAGTAATTGGTTAAGGTTTGGGCAAAGGACTCAATGAGAAACGAGGAAACTTCTGCTGGAAGTTCTGAAAGAGACTCTTACACTGAAGCTGAATCTGGAAGCATCTAGTCCCAGCCTGCTGTAGCCGTCTTACAACCACAAAGGGAACAGAAGGAATGAAACCAACACAATGGAGGCAGAATGAGAAATGGGGAGAGAGACAGTATGTGCCTTGGGTCAAGCTATACCTGGAACTTGAATATCCTCATTTTTCAAGACATGAGCCAATACATTTCCCTCTTTGCTTCAGTCAATTTCTGCCACTTTCAAACTAGAGACTTAACTGATGCACTCTGAAACCTTGGGCAAAGTACTTATCTTTCTCAGACTTCGTTTTATTTAAAAATGGGATAATACCATCTACCTCATAGAATCATTATAAATAGTCAAAAAGATGATGTATGTAAAATACTTAGCACAAATCCTAGTAAGTACTTAATGCATTTTAGTCATTAGATATTAAGACTATACTACTATTAACATTATTCTTATTAACTATTATGAAAAGATATTATATGATCTGGAAAATGAATATTTTATAATTTTTTTCATGAGCATCAAAACAAATTGTTTAGAAGGTATTATAAAAATGATTTCAGCAACACAATTTAGTTATTTTGAGTGTCCAAAATGCCCAATTAAATAATAGCATATTTTTATCCTTGGGGATCTTTAAATGTTATACATGATATTGTCTACTCTTACCTGGAAATTTTACTGCTTGGCAATAGATGACAAGATCAGAAAGCTCTGGTGCGATCTGTCTGCTTTCCTTTTTATTCTGAGGAAGATAAAATTCTTCTCCCAGCTCCATGTCATAGACCTATCAAGGAAAAAGGATACCATTTTACACGGAAGGTACATGCCACCCACCTCTGGATTCCTGAAGCTTTTTATCTGTACTTGCTGGTGTCACCAGGAAGTCTCCCCTTACTTGGTTAATTATCCATATACATGTCCTAACAGCTTTCCTAGAGTAAAAGCTTTCTGAGGGCGAGGAATGAGTCTAATTCATCCTTCATCTTCCCTCAGTGCTTAGTCCACTGTTATACATGTGGAACAGTCAATGGCCCTTTGTAAAATAAATGGAGGATTGACTGTATATCTTCCATAGCTAAAATTTTTGACATATTTTATTCTATTCTCCAATAATATCATTGCAACTATGTCTATAGCTTTGCTCGGGGTCTATATACTGTGAGGCACTTGACGGTAGGGGCTGGGTATCTCGTTTAGCTTTCAAGGTCGTTCTTCTGTTAACATTTCACAATTCATTTATTTTCTTGGTTACCCCAAATGCTTTTAAAATTTCTTGCAATTCCCTGAATATACCAGGCTGCTCTTTTGGCCTGAATACCCTGTTTTTGTCTGCTTGGATAAATCTTCCTTCTCAAACATCATTTTCCCTGGGAGCCTGTCCTTGATTCTCTGATAACACAGTGTAATCACTGCTCCCTGAATTTAGTTATAGGCACTGTTAACATGTCTGTCTCCATCACTAAACCGTCTCCCGCACTACATCAGTGCCTGCAGCACATAAACCTTCAGCAGGTATTGGTTGGATTATTCAACGGCTAACCTTCCACAAATGGAAGGTGAGTGTCCTATAATATCACTATGTGAACTCTGGCATCTAAGGGAAAGTGGGGGAAAAGGTGAACAGGATGGATAGGGAGGAAGTAGAATCCCACCTGAAACTGACAAGAGTACCACGTCCAAGTGTCATTTAACAGAAACCATTCACCAACCTTTCCTTTGTTGCAAGCAGAGTTGTCTGCTTTCTTTATCCTCTTGGGGATTTCTTCACTATACTCAAACTGAAGCTTGTCATTACATGATTTATTTTCAGGTCTGTCTTCCAAAATGTTGTCTGAAAATGAGTTAGCAGGCTTCAGTGAAAAAGAGCCAAATGTTGCACTTAAGAGCTACATGGTTTATCAGTACAAGGACATCCAGATGCTTGTACTTATCCGCAAGAATGAGGCTCTGGCTACTTGTTACCAGAAGAAATGGCTTGAAGCATAATTTTAAAAATTGGGTTGGTGTGTTTATTTTCAATTTAATTGACTCATTTACCAGTAGTTTTTGTACCACATAGACATAATCTAAATGAGAATGCTCATTTTCATACAGATGATTGACACTGTGCAAATATTACAGAAGATAGCCTGTGTCAAGAAGCTGACAGCACACAAATTTGGGAAGGACTTAGTGGTTGAAGCCCTTCTAGATGGTATATGCATGATTTAATCACTCTCACTTTGAAATGAAACTATTTGCTTCTTTTACCTTGAGCAGTGTCAAAACCGGGGGCAGGAGGGAGACTTTTTGTGTGCAATGCAAAGCTTTCACAATTATAATTAATAGGAAAGTAAAGTTTTCATGATTGTTATTAATTTATTAAGGGATAAGAATAAGAACAGGAATTAAAAAATATATATACATATATATATATATATTTTTTTTTTTTTTGAGACAGAGTCTGGCTCTGTTGCCCAGGCTAGAGTGCAGTTGTTCAATCCTAGCTCACAGCAACCTCAAACTCTTGGGCTCAGATGATCCTCTTGCCTCAGCCTCCCGAGTAGCTGGGACTACAGGCATGCGCCACCATGCCCGGCTAATTTTTTCTATATATATATTTTTAGTTGTCCAGATAATTTCTTTCTATTTTTAGTAGAGACAGGGTCTCGCTCTTGCTCAGGCTGGTCTCGAACTCCTGACCTTGAGCGATCCACCCGCCTCGGCCTCCCAGAGTGCTAGGATTACAGGCGTGAGCCACTGTACCCGGCCTAAAATATATTTAAATATATCGAAGCATAAGAGATAATCTTATACTTTGCTCTTTTCTTTTGCATTTCTATTCAGAATGATTCTAAAAGTGTTAGAGGTATATCATGATTATGCTCTTTTAAAATGAAAAACAAGAAAGGTAATTTCTTATTCAAGATATACTATCTCATTAGACCACAGAATGCTTAGACCAAAATATCATTATACCAAATCAGGGCCATGCAGGCTGCCAAGAATTCCACAAGATTTATATTTTTTCATTACATTTGTATTCATAGAAGTGTCACAACTTCATGTTAATCAGGCCCAAGAAATTGGAAGCAGAGTGCTGACATCCATGCAGTTAAAATGCCCAGTTCAAATGGTGTTTACCTTCCTGACCGTTAGGAGCAGGAGAGACAGTAAGGACGTCTGCTACAGAAAAACAGAATGAGAAAATCCATAAAAGTAAGGAGAATTAAGACAAAAAGCCAGATAAATTAAAAGAAGGTACAAAGCAAAGCATAAATAACAACAGCTTAGATTACAAGATAAATGAAACAAGAAATGCTCTATAGATTTAATATTTTGACCATTAAGAGATGCAAGGGCTAGCAATAAAAGAAACGCAAACATTGTTAACATGAATCATGCCAAGGGCTGTGACATTCATGTTACATATTTTCAGCTGCTGACTGTTATAATACTCTCAATAGGACTTTATTTCAAATAGGAATTAATTGATTTGTTAAAATCATGCAATCATTGTCATAGAATATGACTGAATTCATTTGTAAACTCAAATCTGTGCTCCAATATATGTTCAAAACTAGTCACAAGGTAAACAACAAGGTTGGGGAAAAATCTATATTTATTTCATTAAATTCGATAAAATAAATATTCATTAAGCATTTATTATCCAAAAGGCAGAGCAGCAATTCCCAAAAATACATGACCTTCAATTGCAACTTCCTTAGGGTTTTCTTGCAATAATTCTGTGGCTAGGCATCATTTCCTTTTTACAGCCAAAAGGGGTGTGAGATTAATTCCCTCATTTTATGGGCATGACAGCTGAGGACAAGAGCTGTCACAGAGATAAACTGGGCACTCCGATTTTAGAGATGAGTTCTTAAGTTAGGATGTCTGTGAGGGCCACAGGAGGCTTGTGAAACTCCTGCAATCGTATGCAGAATTTTGAGAGTGTGTTTTATTTCTCTGAGGTGACAGGTCACAGCTTCCATCTGATTCTCAAAGGGACCCATCATTGCAAGAAGCTTAGAGACCTCGGAGGTCCCCCTAAGAAGCCAGTCAGAGGGATCTTTCAGGGAAATGGAAATACCCATGTCGTGGTAGTGGACTCAAGTTGTCATAGATCATAGATGTTAGTGCTAGACGTGGGGGAGAACATCACTAAACACTTTACAGAACCTTTTTATTACACATCTGAGGCACCTAAAGCTGAAAGTGGTGAAAAGACCCAGATCTCACAGCCCACTGGAGCAGAGCCTGGTGGGGCCCCTTTTCCACCAATACTCCCCGCCAGCACAAGTGGGCTTTAAAAATTCTGTGGAACTGTTGTAGAAACTCAGTGGTGTCGGGTTAAATTTTACTCTCCCAACTGAAAATAAACCAGACAGATCCTTCTCTGTCCTGTTCATTTTGTTATTTGGAAATCAAAAACAATACTTTTAAAAAGCCTTCTCCTTTCCTGTTCTCAAAAGCACAGAAAAAGCACAGGAGGAATTCATGAAAGAGAGTGTAAATTTGTCTTCCAGTGGACTAATTTCTTATTGGGGCAAATGACATCTGGATTGGTTGATTTCTCAAGTGTGGTTTTCATTTCACGTCCAGATCAATTTGTTTTTCTCTGGAATATTACCATGACTGTAGTAGAAATCCATGGGGAAGAATAAGTCAATATAAAAATATTCACATTCCCACGACTTTGCAGGAATAGGCTGCAAAGAAATTGTCTTGATTCCTTTTAATTTTCTCCATCTTACTATCTGATGAGATATGCCCCTTATATTATCTCATGGGGTTTCAGGGCAAGTAAATTGTCTCTTAGTTGATGGCATAAAGCATCACCTATTACTAAGAACAAATATGAAATGGACATAGCGTGGCATTATATTTGGGGGCAGAATGAGACTGCACCGTAACCAGCGATGGAGGCTCACAGAACTAAACCATGATTGGAGACAACCCTGAGTGGCTGTTAGTTGTCTTAATGTCAATGGTTAATGGTTGCTGGTTTGAGCATATCTGTATATTTAGCAAAACAGCTATTCTACATAGAAACAATATATTCTACATACGTAACGTTTATATAAATAGGAACCTTGGGATTTTCTTATTACTGTATCATTGTATTTCAGAAGTTGCCAAAATGAAACAGTCTGTCAACTACGTTGCCTAAGAAAACATTTTGCAATCTCCAGCAAATGACACTAATTTAGTGCAAATGAAACACATTTGAAACCTCCCTCTCATGTGAGAAGAATCCTTTACTAGCAATCTGTAGTTAACATCGTCCATGTGATTTTTTTGTACTGCATTATTAGCCATCACCCATATTTTGGGGAGGGCCAGAAGGAAATGTCCTGTTGGCTTTTTAAATAGAGAACCAGGGAGGGAAGGGAAATGAGGTTCCTTTCTGTTCCACGCTCCTAGAACGCCAGCGTGAGAGCATGAAAGGGGGAACGGAGCACAGAGCGGGGACGCTGCCCCCTGCAGGCGGTGCAGGAAGGAGACCGGATTCAGCCACCGTCCACCATTCTTGCCAAGAGCATCAGCCACACCAGAAACTGAAAACCTGAAAATCGGGTTTCTCTGCTGTAATTTCATCTCTTCCTCTAGAAACCCATCTTAGGAGTGATCCCTTGTCACTTCCAGTACCCATCTTTTGGTTCCTTGAGTGGTGGCTGTGGTGGCTAACAGAGTCCCTTTCCTCACCTTGATTCTAAGTGACCAGATTCAGAAACTCTTGAACAATATTATAACAATCTGAATTGTTGGTCTGTGGAACTCCAGACTTATTTTTGAAAAAAAATATGTGGAAAATCATCCAAGCATTTCCCTGCACACAAGCATGGGGCTCTGTTTCTCTTACCATCAGAAAGGGATTCATAGTCATAGTCGTATTCATCCTCTTCATCTTCCTCTTCCTCGTTGTTAGCAGGTGGGGGGTTGGCAGTCCCGCCATTATAAGCCTGTGCTTGCATGGATGCCAACTGATGAGCCTATAAGACAGCAATAATCAAAACTGCAGATGCCAAGCTTTCGTTTATAACCTCCAAAACTACCACTTAATGTTTCCCACCGCCATTAAAAGTGGCTTAACCTATTTTGATACATTTGGGAGAGGAAAAAATATATAGATTTATTTCAAATGCAACGTCAACACTTGGGTGAATGTCAACATTTCTACTGGAAGGATCCTGGAGCTTTTAGGAACAATCCCAAGGAAGCTGCGTGCCAGGTTCCCTGAAGCAAGGCCTCTACGGGAACCTTTGGTGCTTTGTAGAACCAGCGTCAATCCCAAATGACTGAAGAATGTGAATCAGCCCATCAGTTTTTGCAAGGTAAGTCTCTGCTAAGAAACCAATTTTTTTTCACCTTCTTAAAATACCTACAGGCCTCTGACCTTGAGAATAATGTTTGAATCTCTATGGACAAAGAGATCAAAAGAATAATTGTTGGTTTAAATAAAGTTTTTTCAACAGACTTTATCTGAACTATAAATCAGATTAACAACATAGGCTTTGAAACTTTCGGAAGCTTAATGTATGTGGCCAGGGAGGTCATGTGCTTCCATGTTCTACTGGAATTACTGTGGGGTGACAGCATAAGACATAAGCGTCAGAATGGGTCTGGGAGCCTAGCATAAGGAAATGATCTGCAATACAAGAAAAGATACTTGTATGAACTAAAAATAGGAAACAACTTAAAAGTCCAACAACACAAGAATTGAGTCAGTAAACAATGGTATAACCACTTGAAAGAATGAGATGTGAAAAAATAATTTTATTAATATATCTTTATTGAATTAAAGAATTTATTCAATATTTACATATTGATTATAATATATATTTTATATTGAATATATTATATATGCATACACATACACAATTCATGTGTATGCATATGAAATATATATTATATATAATGTGTATGAGAGCATATTTATCTATACATTTAAATATACACATATATCTATATAAATATACATACAATTCTGCATTCTTTGTGTGTGTGTGTGTGTGTGTGTGTGTGTGTGTGTGTATAAAGTGCAATGATATGGAATGGCATTCATAGAAAAGATAGATATTAAATGTTAATGCACCTGAGGTTCTTGACTTGTTTTTCTGTCACGGACCCTGCTGGAAGTCTGGTGAGGTAAGATCCCTTCTCAGAATGATGTTTTAAAGGCATGACATAAAATGATTACAAAGGAAAAAAATAATGTTGAATACTGTCATTAAGTATTATAAAAACAAATTTGTGCTATTAGAGTATATGTGTTTCTTTATTAATACAGGAAAAAACTGTGTTTTTTTCTTTTTTTTACTTGACCTACAGTGGTAGGTCAACTAACATTTTTGAAAATATTAAAATAATGAGCATAGATAATTCTTGGAGATATTAGCAACAACTGTGAAGTAATGTGAAAAATCTAACATTTCTATTGGTAACAAAGGACATAGGTGCTGCCAATGTTATTGTGGTTTGTTTTCCACATTTGTAATAAGAAGAAACTCTAAGCTTCAGCTAGAAGTTTGTGAAAATAAACTGTAATATTTTTTTTTCCATTTACATTCATGGACTTCTTGAATTCTACCTGTGGATATGACCAAAGTTAAGAACTCCTGTATTATAGGTTGTATTTGACCTGGAATTATGTATGTTTTAAAATAATTCTCTATTCCTAAATTTTTTTGAAATATGGTAATATTACCTTTGTAATAAAGATGTATATATAAGGAATATACAATTTAGGATGTGTCTACATCTAGATAAAATGTATCATAATGCAGTCCCTTCCATATAACTGGACATTATCTAGGCTGAGATTTCTCAAAGTGGGCTTTATGTAGCTCCATGCATGTTAATAGCTATTATGGAAAAGCTGACAATTGCAGTAACCACAAAACAAAATGGAAGTTGGGAAACAGCGGCTTAACTAAACCAAAACACATTCCTCGCACAGGCGTTCACATAGCCTGCATTTAGTACATTAAAAGGCAATGTGATTCTTCAAAGATCTCCAGTGCAGCATTTCCCACGCTTATTTAACCAGGGAATTTTTTTCCTTTTCTTTATTTTCCCAGAGTGTTTCACAGAATTAGTGTTCTTCAAAGCTTTGGGGAATCTGTTCTGGGCACAAGGGAGCCACCAGCAAGTCTGCTCATCACTGATAAGGGAAGGGCCCGGACTCAGGGAGCACTCAAGGTAAGGCCAAGTTCCGGGAACGAGAAAAGAGCTGGGCAGACCCACTGGCAGGAGAGTGAGATCTGTGTGGGGTGGGACACCGCTCAGAGAGCCACAGAGAGCAGTGTCAGAAGGCAGAGTGCAAGGGCCCTCAGACGCTCAAACAGAAGCACGGGAGACGTGGCAAGTGGACAACGAAGAGCTGACACCCTTCTTCTTTGCAATATCTTGCTTATTCTGGGGCAGAAAAATAGGATTCCAGCCCTTGAATAAAAGCAACTCAGTTATAGTTTAGGAGTTTAGAGCTGAGATTCGGAGGGAAAGACTGGCTGCGAGGGGGGTAGGCAAGAGCCACGTCTCACCCTCCTCTGTTCCCCCAGTACCCAGCACAGTGCCTGTCACCTGGTGTGAACTGTTTCAGTGCAAACTTGAGTCTGCTGGGTGGAGCTCAGGAGATGAAGGTCAGAATCCTGCAGAGTTCTGATGGGGTATGGTTAGGAGGCTTCAGGAAGAGCCCTGGCACAAGCCTGAGGCAGACGGAGGGCTTCAGACGTCCTGCTCTGCATCCGTCCGTCCTTCCGGACTGATGTTTTTGTTTTCTATAAGCTCAACCAGAGCCCAGTGTGTGCCAAAGACTTTAAAAAATGAGAAAAATCTGAGGCTACATTAACTGAGGCTTAAAGTTTAAATTAAGGGAGGCGATGGTTTCATTGTTTTTGTGCTATCAGATCCTATCTAGAGTACAGACTTAGTTCTGGAAATCACACTTCAAGATTTCACAAATCTTAAATTTCAAAAATATCCACAAATTTAAGAATATCTGAATATTCTTAATGAAAAGTAAAGAGTCTTAGTAACCATATCCTGAGAGGAACAGTTGACACAAGAATTTTTAACTTGGAGAAGAGAAAAGCTGGTAGGGAAACACATCATAGCTTTCTAAATGTGAAATTAGTCTGTACAGCGGCAGAGGGAGGGGGTAGGGCCAATGAGAAGGAGGAGTAGGAAGGAAGATTTGGCACAACATAAAGAAGACTTCTATAACAACATGATCCATTCATTAGTGGAATGGGGGGCTCATAAGTAACCGCAAATGACTGTGTGAAGAATGGGAAAGACTGGAACATCCAAATACATCTCGAACACCATAGAGGTATGTGTGCTTAGCAGCTGTATCTGCTTGGCTGTGCAGAGTGGGCAGGAGTCACTGGATAAAGAAAACCGCATGGAGGAACAGTGCTCTAGAAGAACAAGAGCCCACCGCTGGCTGGTCAGTCACTGACGCAGCATTGGAGCAAGGCCAGTGAGAGTACACGTGCTCACATTTTAGTTAAACAACTTCACAACGAGATGCATCAGCATAGGCCTTGTGGCCTCTGGAACCCAAGCAAAGGGCAGGCCTCCTGGAGCACCTCTGAGAGTGTGGATCTGGACAGAGGCAGACCTAGTGGAGGTCTCAAACTCATGGCCCTCAGGGCTGACTCCACCTCCCGACCAGCCTTGTTTGGCTGGTGCAATGTTCTTCAAAGAATTTAATCAGAGCTGTTCGTTTACGGGACATGCACATTCCATCCCTGTCCTTGCCACTTCCAGCTGTCCTGTATCCAGCTATCCCCTTACATTGATGTTTCCTGCTCGGGCCCTGGAGGTGGCCTAGGGTTGAGGAATGTGTACCTCCAGAGTGCACAAAGACTCCAGGGATACACAGGTTCAGATGTTTTTAAAAGAATCAGTTTCTGGGTCCCCAACATCTGTGTGCATGTACTCTTTTAAAAACAGGCCAGTCTACACCAGGCGTGGTGGCTCATGGCTGTAATCTCAGCACTTTGGGAGGCTGAGGCAGGAGGATTCCTTGAGCCCAGGAATTTGAGGTTACAGTGAGATATGAACACACCACTGTACTACAGTCTGGGTGACAGAGCAAAACCCTGTCTCTAAAAAAATAAATAAATAAAAATAAATTAAAAAATAAAAAAATAGGTTGGTCTGAGAACAAATCTAGAGTCAGCTAGTTACAAAAGTGATGTTTTAGGGCCAACAGTGCCCTCCCAAAGGACAGACAGTTTGCCAGCTGTCATGCTGTAGGATAAGTAGGCACAGCCTGGCAGATGGACTCAGCGTCCTGACCTGAGCTTGTTCATAGATCCTTGGACTTGTGGTGCTTGGGCACAGATCTCCGTGGATGAGGTGGGCGTGGGAGGACCTGGGGTCACTGCGCCTCGGTGGTACACTGGGATCACAGGCTCCTGCTACTGGGTTTCCACGACAGACCCCACGCCAAGTGCTCCCCCTAAAGGGAGCTCTCCCTCAGGGGACTATGGCAGCCACTGTGGGATTGACGACCCTGAAGCTCAGTTCCAGACACAAGAGTCACACATCATCCCACTCAGAATGAATTACACTTTCTATGTGGGAACAATTCCACAAACTAAATTTCAGGTGAGTGGGATGAGAGAATTTATTGGTCTATGAAACGAAATGCCCAAAATCAAATTTATCATTTCAGGAAACTCAGTTTTCAAAAACTGGTTACTCAGAAGGTCATGTGAACGGTCAGGATGACATTAATGTCTTTGTTCTAAGCACACAGCCTATTCGCAACCATTTAACAAGAGGGCAGTACCTTTTGCTTTAAGATATCCACTGGTGTCTGATGGGCTTTTAGCTTCTTGTTTTTAAGAAGCACCTTCCTCCTAAGTTGGTCAGGTGAGGGAAGCATTGGATCATCTGAGAAATCAGTCTCAAATAAGAATTTAGCCACCAGCTTTTCTCCAAACACAGTCTAAAAAAGAATAAAGGAAAACATACAATCAATGCCTTTTATCTATACTTGATAAATATATTTATATTTCATAAATATATTAAATATTTCAGTCTTGAGTTGAGTTGTTTTAAAAATCCTGGGAAGAGGAGCTAGGAAAGAAGCTGTTTTTCCTTCTCCCCACAGTTTCTCACTGGAAGGGAGGGAGGTGTTCAGAAGGACAGGAGGAGAGATCTAGGCTGCTCTGCAGCTGAGGCCAGCTCTACTTAGGAAAATGTTCTAGGATCTGATGTATTAATGAAGAGAACAGAGATTCAGTTGGAGGCTGTAGTTTGCAGAATATGGTCTGTTCCAGATGAGATAAGAAGTCAAAAAGATAGAAATCTAGGGAGTGGGGACAAAGATGAAAGACAATAGGGAGAGTTTGTCCCCACAAAGTATAAAGAACCGCAGATGCAATTCTTACAAAGATTTTGAGCACTGATCTCCAAAGCAGTGTCTTTCAAGGAGGTGAGTGGCGAGAGGGTAGACACAGGATGATCTACTAGAGTGAGGGTAGAAAATATGGCGATTTCTATTTCTACTATTTTTTTTAAGAGATGGGGTCTTGCTATGTTGCCCAGGCTGGACTTGAACTCCTGGGCTCAAATGATCCTCCCACCTCAGCCTCCTGAGTAGCTGCTAATTATTTTTTAATTAACAAAGAACAAAAGTCAAAGCTTAGGCCAAGGCAACATGAAAGGCTAATTTTCTTGGCGTTAGTATTGGGGGTATGTCCTTTTGTCTTCTCCCTCCAGTACTCCTCCCTCCCACTGTTTCTACAAATGCCTCTACCAGTGGAGGAAAGAGGAAGTATAATAGAATAGTATAATAGAATATCTAAATCCGTGTGCATTCGAGTTCCCTTGTATAAGGAAGGGCTGACTGTTAACACAGCAACTGTTCTGGCCAGTCTAAGCGCTTTGCCAATTTGGATCCCAATACTGTAGTGTGGGCCACGAGAAGATCTGACTTACTTGCCCTGAGATATGTTCAGCTGTTCCACATACAACTGACAGGTGACATCCTGCCATCCCTGACTTGTGGTACCAGAAGCCTTATCTCCTACGGCTTTCTGGAAAGGGCCAGGAGACCAGAAAACAATGTTTATATCACTCTAGCTAAAAAGAAGACCATTCCAGAGAGGGCCTAATCTCCCAGCACAGCCCCATTTCTCAGGTCTGTGGGACCCTAATTGTATATGCATCACAGCTGAGGTCCAGCTCTGGTGTGGAACACAGGGGCCCCATGTGAAACTCAATGACAATTGCAAGACAAGGGCCAAGATACCACCCTGCCTGTTAGTTGAGAGCTCACCTTGAAAATTTCTGCCATTTTTCGTTGCTGAGGCAATGAACAGTGGTTTTCAATTGATATGATGATCGGCAGGTCAGACTTGATGAAGGCACTGCGATCAATGGCTTCAACCACTTCCTGTGAGAGCCAGAATAGCTCATTAGAGTCCAGATATCTGTCCAGGGTACTTACAGCCACAGAAAGCATCGCAATCGTTGCATGCAGCAGACTCGGGCTGAAGATGGTCTTTATCTTTTCAAATGTATTTTCAAACGAAGCAAAAGGATAAGGCTATTTTATATAAATGCATTAAACTCTCAAATTGAATCTCGTTCATATACTAGAAGGAACAGCTATCACTACGTTGAATTTAACAATTTCATATATACACACATATATACACACACACACACATACACATAGTATATTGCAGATTAAAGACACTATTTTAGTTATAGTATCAAATATAATGAGGCATAAGATGTTTTCCTGCTTTCAAGAAGTTTGTAATTCATTTGGGGGCAATAAGGCGAAGTGATATATTCACATGTATTTATACATACGTGTAAACATAATTATCAACTCATCTTTCCAGCAATATAGAGTACAAGAGTTTTAAGAGTGCTGAATAGGAAAATGAGTTAAGGAGAAAATGCATTGTAGCCACTATCTCTACATCTGAGAGAAAAATAATATTCCCTCCCAGCCCGGCCACGGTTCAGAGAAAAATGATGTTTCACAGCCTAAGGCCTTTTGAATGAAGATAGTAATTGCACAACTCAATTAATCAGCCACTCAGAATTTGAAACAATAATCCAATGAGACCAGTCTTTCTGGGTGACCAATCTTCTGTGGTGGAACTGATGCTTATTACTTTATTATGTTAATTATGTAATCATCTTCTAATACATGCTGTTGGCCTTTGTCAGCATGACACCAGGGCAAATGACCTTTAATTTCTGCCTTTATATATCATCATATCACGTAAAAATTACAATATTATTACATGCTAACTAAGATAACGTAGTGATTACTACCTTTGGTTGAATGGGAATCTAGTGAGAGTTCTAGATCAACTCCCCAAAAAATGAACATGTACACATTCCACATGATACTGCAAACACTTTTGGGAAGTCATTCAGACCCAGCATAAGGATCCTCGACATAAAGGCATAATTTGGTAGAGTCACTGATTTGAATGATAAATGAAGACAATGTCTCTTTCTGATTCAATTTAAAGAAAGTTGTGAAGCATTACCTTGAAGGGGATCTTGGTTGTCAGTGTATGTCCATGATAAATGATGGGCATTCCATCGTCTCCGTCCCAGCAGTCCAACTCTACACTCCGACAGCCTTGCAAGAGGACCTGTGTGATCAATGAGTGAATCCACTCCAGATGAGCACCTGGAGATAAAGCTTCAAACTAAACCCAGCACATAGTTCTATATATCAGACAGCATTCACATTCAGGGTTAAAGCAGAAGGCCATGTGAACTAAAGTAAATACTGCATTTTAGCCAAAGGCCACAATTAATCTGGGGTGGGGAAGGGAGAGAATAGATTAAGGTAGAAAGAATGCTAACCAGAGCTGAATATTAATGGGAGGTAAAATTTAGTAGTAAAAATATATGGTCATTTTCCTAGCAACTTTGGCCCCTTGAAATGGCACATCTTGAAATTAGCAAGCCAGGCAAGTGCTCTGCCTGGGTAGATGTCAGTGGAGGTGAAGGTGCTGTTGCCACAGCCCAAGGAAATAAGGCCACTGATTCCTTAATGAACTGATTAAAACATTTATATCAAGCCAATCAGGATAAAATTTCCTTCATTAACACTCAAGTTAAGGTGGGGCGCGGTGGCTCACGTCTGTAATCCTAGCACTCTGGAAGGCCGAGGTGGGTGGATTGCTCAAGGTCAGGAGTTTGAGACCAGCCTGAGCAAGAGTGAGACCCCATCTCTACTAAAAGATAGAAAGAAATGATCTGCACAACTAAAAATATATATATAGAAAAAATTAGCCAGGCATGGTGGCACATGCCTGTAGTCCCAGCTACTCGGGAGGTTGAGGCAGGAGGATCACCTGAGCCCAGGAGTTTGAGGTTGCTGTGAGCTGGGCTGATGCCACGGCACTCTAGCCTGGGCAACAGAGTGAGACTCTGTCTATAAAAAAAACAAACAGAAAAAAAGACTCAAGTTAAGCTACGAGCAACCATTTTTGCTATGAACATGTAGCATGTAAGGAGACTAAAAGCAAGGAGTTATCAAGGATTTGCCTGGCTGTCTGACCCCAGAACAGCAGCTAGAGCAGAGACGGCAAATAATCCATTAACTCCTCTCTCCCATATCCACAGCAGACATCAGTAATCAAGCCCAGCACACCTTCCCCCAGTTTTAATATGTTAGCTCACAACCTCTTCAGTCAAGCGCTCCAGGAAACACTACCAATGAATCAGATGAGATGGTACCCATTTGCTATCCTGGATCTAAAGCTGGAAGCAGAGCTCCTGATACATGTTCATGGGTTGCAGCTCTGTAATGTTTGCTTGGAGCAACCTCTTCCTCAATAGATTCTATCTGTATGCTATCTTAAAAATTATCACATAATGGACAGGTAACCTAACCCAAGAGGTCGATATATCTGTGAATGGACCTACCCACTGATTTAAGAATCCACATAACTATTTCCATGTGACAAATCCATTACTGGGTTTAATGGCCACTAGAGATTCTGCAACAAAACTCAGAGGGTGGAATGCCTCTTATTTTAATATTTTTGTATGAGATATTGCTAGCTTCCTCCCATTATATAGAATAGTCTATAGCTTAGAATCCCAAAGCTATCAGCTTCTTTCAGCAGATAGAGTACCTATAGGTACATTGCCTTGGGCTGGAGATTGCTATGTATCATGGCAGCTGGAACACAAGGCTCATCTCTGTGGTGAACCTGTCAGTGCCAGACTGGGAAGAATGTTCAGCAACCAGAAATAGATGAGATGGTTTATATGTATAGGTACACACGTGTATGTATACGTACGTGTGCATGTATATATCTGTGTGTATATATGTGAAAAATATATAGTATCTGTATTCATATATATGTTTCATTTCTTTCCCATAGCTTGAGAATACTCTGTGCAAACGGAAGGCCACATGTAAAGCACATAGACAGGAAGAGTACTGAGTCAGCTGCAGTGGGGCTGGGCAGGGAACCCTTTCTACCCTGCTGCTTGCTAGCTCAGTGTCAGAGGCTGAGGCCCCTGGACAGAGCTTCTATTCTGAAAATCACTAGTCTAAGGACACATCTTTATTTCATAATAAAGGTCCCTTAGAAAACAGAGATTAAGGCCAGGTGTGCTGGTTCACGCCTGTAATCCTAGCACTTTGGGAGGCTGAGACAGAAGGATTGCTTGAGCCCAGGAGTTCGAGACCAGCCTCGGCAACACAGCAAGACTCATCCTCACAAAAAATAAAAATACAAAAGTTAGCCAGTTGTGGTGATATACACCTGCAGGCCTAGCTACTCGGAAGACTGAGGCAGGAGGATCACTTGAGCCCAGGGATTCGAGGCTGCAGTAAACTATGATTATGCCATTGCACTCCAGCCTGGGCAACAAGGGTGAGACCCTGTCTCTAAATCTCTAAAACAAAAACAAAAACCAAAAAAAATTCCAGAATTTAAAATACATATTTCATAAAAAACAAGCTTTGGAACCAAAATTTGCCCATGCTTTGAGGACTATCTGGATTAATCTGGAAAACAAAGGTAACTCATTGCTACTGGTGTTGTGTAAACAATACAATTATAATTTTCAAACTTGGACCCACATGTACACAACCATACTGCTCCCTGGACCAGCCCAGCTCCTTCCTGATTAACCCCTCTTGTAGCAGTTCTGAAAACAGGCAGAATAGATGAGGGAGTTGCAGACAATATAATGGAGAGGTAACAGACACGCACATCATTGAAAGTTGGCTGCGGAGGTCGAAAGGATATGTTTTTTCTAGTCTAGAGAGCCTATTGAATTTCAAAGAACATTTCCATGAATTTGATGTGTAGAGACAGTGCTTACAGTGTGTGCAGATTTTTTTCTTTAGTTGGTTACCATAGGGATGAATTGATTGTCTAATAAATTACAAAGCAAAACAAACAATATCTTGGGAATAACTCCATAGAAAGTTTCATTTTCTACTATGCTTTCCCACTACAATATATTGATTTATTTAGCATGTAGTGAAATGATTAGATAATTTTCCCATGGGAAAATCTAATTTTAGGAGTAGGTCAGACTAACTAGGATCTAAAAGCTATGACTCTCAAACAAAGTTTTTTTTTTTTTTGCCCAGAATAAAGGTTAAGTATGTGGGGGGGAACAAAGCAAAAAGAAACAAAGAAAAGAACTGCTGTATGTATAGCCACTTTTCCCACACATCATGGTTCCTCACATTTCATACATGAGAGTTTACTCTCCGAGCTCTTCAAAGGAGTCTGGGGTCAGGTTTTTGTGATGCTAGGAGTTACATAAATAATAAAGTGTAACGAAAACCACATTCTAATAGGCATTCTTAATACCTGGCTGTAGAGTTCTACTGAGGATTCTCCTTTGAGCTGATGGCCTGTGAGGTAGGTATTGTGTGAAGATTCAATGTAATAGTAGGAGAGGGGCAGCTGCAATTCTTTAATGTTCTCCTGTGACTCATCGTTTTTGGAGGCAAAATTATCTTTATCCATCAGAAACCTAAATGAAACAATTTTTTTAAGACTGAATGGAAAAAAAATGTATACTACTCTTAAATGATGGGCAAAAAATATTTAAAAACTTACCTTGCAAATCCTTCAAATGACATTAGGCCCTGATGACACATACTGATGCTAGGCTCGAACTTCTGCAAGGGATACAATAAAAAAAAAAAAAAAGGTTTATTTAGGTAAAGGAAACTAAAAGGGGAAAAAAAAACCACCCGGCCATTTTTCAAGGCTGTTTTGTTTTCATCAGGAAACATCTAAACCAAATATTTGAACTAATTTAGTAATGTAGTGGTAAGATGTAGTTTTTAGTCCAAAAGAAAACATTTATTATATGTGAGTTTATTATACTAAGCATATTTATTTAAGAGAAAAAGGGGGTGCAAGAGAAAAGAACAAGGCTGATTTATATGAAAACAAAGTATATCAGTTTATTCAGGTGAAAGCAGGAATAATAATAGCTACTGTAGAGTCGGGGGGGAGGTGAAATGAGATGATCCACATAGAGCACTTAGTACCATGTGTATTCAATAGTACGAGCACTCAACAACGTGGTAACAACCTCACGTTTTGGACAGCTATAATAATACACTGATTCCCAATCAGGTGATAGGGAGGCTGAAAACCTGGACTAATTCTGTTGCATGTGATGCAGCCACACTGTACGATCTCACCACCCCTATCTCTGGCCACCCTCTAGTCTAAATCATCACCATGTCTTGCTTGAGTTATTGTGATAGCCCCTAACCAGCCTCTGTGCCTCCACTCCTTCACCAGCACAGTTTATTCTCCAGTGGGGCCAGAGCAACCCCTTAAAAAACATAAATCAAATCATGTTACTCTCCCGCTCAAAAATTTCCAATGGCTTCCCATTACTCATGGACTAAAGGCAACATCCTTTCCACGGTCTAAAGGGCCTAGATGATTCGGTCCCTGCATACCTGTCTGAAACCATGTCTGCCCTTCTCTGCCTGTCTTATGCAACTCCCATTACACCAGCTATTTTGTGGTTCCTTCTAAACCCCCAGCTAGTGCCTACCTTGGTCTGCTCCCTGTTGGGGATGCTCTTTCCTCATTCCTTCACGTGGCCGACTCACCCAGGGCTCAGTTCCAAAGCTACCTCTTCAGAGTGGTCCTCACTTACTCCCCTCAGCCCTCCTGCATCATGCCATCCCCTTACTCTCTCACTTTTTTCTGGAACCCATGATTGCCTGAAATTATATTGTATCTTTATTTGTTTATTGTCTGCCTCACCTACTAGAATAAAAGCTACATTGAGGGCCATTACTACATTCCCAGCTCCTGGAACAGAGCCAGCGTAGTAGGAACTAATAAATATTTGTAAATGGCTAAAGAGGTTGAAAACTTGGACTAATTCTGTTGCATGTGCTAGAATAATAAGAAGGAATTGTGTACTGATTCCTTATAACAGAGTCAGAGAAGGCCTGGGACCTATGTTAATTATATGTTAAATGAGAACACTTACATACTTGATTTTTTTTTAATCTCTATTTCAGACTTAAAGCCTTTGGAAAGAAGTATAGAAAGAGTAACTAGCAACTAATTATTATAATCTTCAGAGGCGTAACACGCATGCACACATATGAAACCGACACAGACCTGGATGATGCTGAGGATTTCGTCGTAAGTGCAGTGTTCTCCTTGGCAATTGACCAGGAAGTCATTAAGTTGGAGTATGCCAACCCCGAATATCCCCAGAGATGTGCTCTCGATCCCAGTGCCATTTGTCACGATACTTGCAGCAGCAATGGCATCAGAGATCTGCCTCTGGTTGTCTGAGAGCTGCTGTTTACTCTTAATGAATAACCCCAAGTCCGAGACATTTCTGGTCAACAAATCTGAAACAGAACCACCACAGTACATGGAAAAGACAGCCAGTATCGTTCACAAGGCTCACTTTGGAGATAATGGTGTTTGGAGTTACCATACTGGAGAAGCTCTTTGCTAATCTGTCTAAACAACCCATCAAACTAGCACTTATTTCTGGCTTCATATAGTTGAGAGAATAAAAAACAACAATCAATAAATAAAAGAAGATAGAGCCAGGTTGTTCATCTTGAAATCCTATGAACTTCAGTATTACCTGCAAACTAAATGTAGATTCTGTGGGGACTTGAGGCCAAATTTGGACTTTGGTTTTTGAGAATAACTTCAACATTTTTATGGTTGTAGAGACTGAAGATGAACCCTTAAAACTATAGTTTTTCTGTACTTCAAAAGTGTAACTATAAACATTTGTGTGTAAGTTTTTGTGAGAAGATAAACTTTCAACTCATTTGGGTAAATACTAAGGAGGGTGACTGCTGGGATGTATGGGAAGAATATGTTTAGTTTAGTAAGAAATCGCCATACTTCCTTCCACAGGGGCTGTACCACTTACATTCCTGCCAGCCATGTTCAATTGTTCCACGTTCATGCCAACCTTGGTATGGCCGGTCATTTTCATTTTAGCCACTTTGGGAGACAGTATGGCAGTTTCTTATAGAACTACACATAGGCTTACCATATTATTCAGCAATTATGCTCTTAGATATTTCCCGAAATGACTTAAAAACTTATGTCCACACAAAAACCTGCATACGAATGTTTACAGCAGCTTTATACATAATTCCTAAAACTTGGAAGCAACCAAGATACCTTTCAGCAGATGGATGAATAAACAAACTGGCATATCCATACAATGAAATATTATTCAGTGTAAAAAGAAACAGCTATCAGGCTGAAAAAAAGGCATGGAGGAAGGAAACTTAAATGTACATTGCTGAGAGAAAGAAGCCAGTCTGAAAAGGCTACATACTGTATGATTCCAACTATACGACATTCCGGAAAAGGCAAAACTATGGAGACAGTAGAAAGAGCAGTGATTGCCAGGGATTTGGAAGGAGGAGGGAGGGATGAAAAGGAGCACAGGGGATTTTCAGAGCAGTGAAACAATTCTGTATGACACCGTTATGGTGGATACATGCCATACATTTGTTAAAATCTATACGATACACAACACAAAGAGTGAACCCTAACATAACCTACAGACTTTGGTTAATAATAATGTGTCAATATTGACTGAATTGCAACCAATGTACCACACTATTGCAAAATATTACTCCCTCCCAGTGAGGGAGGCATGAAAGAAGTTATATGGGAACTCTGAACTTTCTGCTCATTGTTGTGTGAACCTAAATTGCTCTAAAAAACAGTCTAATAATTTTTACAGAGTGTAACTACTGACTAATCCATAGTTATGCACATTTGATGACTAAAGTTGAACAATAATTAGTAGTCTTAGTTCAAGGATAACATAAGCTTACAAATAACTATGAAGCAACTGCATGAAACAGGAAATTTTTTGTTTATGCTTTTTTGTGTTTATAGTTTCCAGCAAGAACAGAGGAGATTAATAATAGGCTCAAAGTGCACGGGTGGTGAAACAAATGCATGGGTGCTGATGGTGAGTGGGGTAGAAGAACGAGACATTCTGGTCTACACAGGAGGAAAAATATCCTGGATGTTCAGACAGGAATACTCTGCTGAAGTCACTAGACTTTCCTTGTCAAAGGGCAGACAGCTACTGCCCTGGGACTGAGCACCGATCTGCCTGCAGGTAGAGCAGAGACTGGAGGTTCTCAGCTGTGACACGCCACACACCTGGTGCACTTTCGGAAACGACTGGAGGGCACTATTGGTCAAATATCCTGGACTACGTGGGCAAACCACACAGTGATGAACTTCCTTGTCCAAAACGCCAATAGCACCTGCCCCCATGACACCAGATGACACTTCGAAATAATCCTCTAAGTGAATCGTTGCTCCGGTAACAGCATGCCATGTGGAATATAGGCTGACAATGTGTGAGACTGGGTTTCTGACCTTCATTTTTAGACAGAAAGGTCTCGAAGGGAAATCCTTAAATGTTACACAAACCTAGGTCAGGCTGAAGATCACTGGTGTTTTCGTCAATTGTCAGGTTGGTGTAGAGCGGGGCCGACTCGGAGCCGGATCGGTTGCAGGGCACTGCGTAGAGGTCAAAGAGATCCTTCAGGTCCTTGCGGCTCCTTACACTGAGCGGGGAATGGAAAACACCTCACGTGAGTATCGGTACAGAGATGGGGGCCTGAGAAAGAGTAAGAAGGAAGCATGTGCCGTACCTGAATGATTTGAACAGCTCGACAAATTCAACAAAACTCATGTTGCTGTCGGAAACCATGAAGCTCTGGAATCCCTTCATCCCACCTTTCACCCGCCCGTGCCAGCTGCTGCTGCTCCAAGCACTGCAACAAAGACAAGGCGTCCAGGGCACAATGGCGGGGCTAGTTTGTCACTCTGCCCCACCACACGTTCTCTGATTAGCAATACGAGCAAAGAGATGGACTGCAAGTCATTTAAGGGTGAAGCTATTTTCCCATACTCTCTTTTCACTTCTCGTAATCCATAGTGTGTCCGAGGAAATAAATCATATCATATATAGAAACGACTTCATGTTTTCAGCCTCTTTAATAAGAGCACAAGGCCGAGGTTATATTCCTCTACTAATCAAAACAATTCTTAGAAATCACAGATCGATGGGCAAAATTACTCAGTTTTTCTGAAGAAAAGTCTCCTTTAAAAAGGGCCCAAGATTATTCAATCATAATCTGTGGGAAATAATTCATGCTCTTTTCTATATTCTAAATTGTAGAAACACATTTAAGAAATTTTGAGTACATTGGTGTCTCTCCTTTTTCCTTTCTTAACCGACTTTTAGATGAAAACAGGGAAGAGCTTTTAAATATTAATGGAAAATGTGAGTCAGAAAAATATTAAGACTGGAAAAAAGCCAACTCCGCCTAGGATTATATTTGTACCTGCTAAGGCTGCATCTATTCAATATAAAAATATCAGCCCACTTGGTCAAAAATTCAGTCTCAGTTTTTCACATTTTTTATTTTCTATACTGATTCCCTGACAGAATAATATGAAAGATGTTTTGACCATATTTTTTAGTTGAATCAATGAACAGAATCTTTTTTCCTCTTTTAGTCTTAGATTTTTTTAAATTTTTGAAATATTTCAAATACATAAATTAAGTGTTGAGAACAGCGTAAGGACTAGCCAGTCCACTCTCAGTTCTGCTAACAATGTTCACTCATGGAAAATGATTTTGTGTTGACATCTGAAGGTCACTTCCCTCAATGGAAGAGTACTACAAATTGATAGATTTATAGCACTTCCTGGGCATAGATTGTGGGTTGTTGGTACTCAGTGTAGTGTGGGAAACATAAAGCGGAGGTTCAGGAAGAGGAAAAAGGTGGCTTCATCATTTGCATTTACGCAAGTGTAATAATTTCCCTGTCTTCCTTCCTTCTGGTTGCAGGCCCAGTTCCTGTCTGTAGGAATCCATCTCCCTCTGACTCTAGGAAACTCTATTTGTCTATTCCTTCTCATACTAGACTTAGGACTCAGATTTTTTTTCACCTTTAACACATTTGGGCTGGTCTTTCTTCCGCTGCCTTGTCTTTTCTTTGTTTTAGAATACTTGAGTGGGTACTGACCCCCTCTTTCTGTGGTTGGTCCTTTGATCTTGCATCTGGCATGTTAGTTTCTCTTTTAAAGGATTTTTTTCCCTTACTCTGGCCTTCCTTTTGGTACTCAATAAAGGGGAAAGCCATCTAATCCAGATCATCTCGCTATTTCATTTACCCAGGAGACTATGTAGGCTGAAAATATAATGTACAATCATAATATAATCATGTATAATGTATAATCAGAAATAATTCTCATTCTTTGTAACTTTTAGTTTTGTTATAAACCTAAACTTACAGAAAAGTTGCAAGAGTGGTACAAAGAATTCTCATATACCCTTGGCTCATTTTCACCAATTGTAGAAGCTGAATGTATAAAGCATAAATTATAAGTTCATTAACTCACATTGTGAAAGAATTCTTTCCTTTTTAAAAGATAGTTTACTGTGTGGTTCTTATCAATAACAAGCTTCTGAGACTGAGACAGAGAGAGAGAGAGAGACAGAGAGAGACAGAGAGAGAGACTGTGTGTGTGTGTGTGTGTGTGTGTGTGTGTGTGAAGTTAACATTTCCAAAGCCAGTTTCTGTTCAGACCCATTTCCTCCTCCTCCTCCTCGTGTGGTAAAGTGAGGAGTGCCTGTTTTATCTTGTTTCTCTCTGGAACCTCTGCCTTTCTTCAACTTTGATGTAGGAGAGAAGGAGATGGGGTGGCATTCTGGTGCTCTTTGGAAGGCTTTCATTTTAATATCATTTCTTCTTCTGAGAGGGTAACAGCTGTTTCAAATCTGTAATTTGAATGGATCTTATAAAGTAATTTACTATACTACCAGTTTTAAAATCATATCTAAACATATCCAACTTGCTGCAATACAGGCGTCCATTTCTCCAGACATGTGGAACTTACATATGAGAAAAGTATTAAATATATTTCATCAATTTTAGCAAAGGGTCAAGTAGCTTACATTAAAACTTAATCTAGGCCGGGCGCGGTGGCTCACGCCTGTAATCCTAGCTCTCTGGGAGGCCGAGGTGGGCGGATCATTCTGAGCTCAGGAGTTCGAGACCAGCCTGAGCAAGAGTGAGACCCCCACCTCTACCAAAAATAGAAAGAAATTAA
>CAUYSK010063300.1:0-13872 GCA_963575035.1 Avahi laniger | reverse complement strand
TCTTGTAAGCTTGTTTCTGTTTTCTTAATTTTCTGCTCAATCTCTGTGACTGACTTATTCATTTTGAAGTAGCTTTCTTCAATCTTTGAGATTCTTTCTTCTGTTTCATGTACCCTGTTCTTGATGCTTTCCACAGTGTTTTGAAGTTCCCTGAATGAGTCCTTTATTTCCAGGAGTTCGATTTGATTTTTCTCTAATATTTCAATTTCTTTAGTCAATTTTTCTTCCAATTCCTGGATTTTTTTTGTGATTTCCTTGTGATGGTTATCCATTTTTCCTTGCATATCATTGAGCTTACTTATAACCCATTTTTGGAATTCTTCTACTGTCATTTTAGTATTCTGGGCCTGGTTAGTGTTCATTGGTAGAGAGCTGGTATTCCTCTTTGGGGGTGTGCGTTCCATTTGATTTTTCATACTTCCAGATATCTTTTTCTGGATCCTTTCCATGTGGATCCGCTGTTACTTTTGTTTTGTTCTACCACTAGATGGAACCGCTAGTATGTTGTCCAGGGTTCTCTTGACGGGAGGCGTTACTTGAGGGGCCCCTTGGTTGCTGACCAGAGGCAGAAATGCAGTGGAACCGGATGACCTGAACCGGTCTTACGAGGAATGTCACTGGGCTGTCAGCTATTGGTCAGTGCCAAATCCCCAGGGACTCGCGCTTGTCACAGAGGGGGAGTGGCTCTTTATGACTCTCTGCTGCAAGCTCGGAGGCCTGGCAGAAGGCTCTGGCCAGGGGGGGAGGGGCGCTCTACTAGACTGCCCAACGCCCCAGCGCTTTCAGCCTCCGCAGGCGTCCTCCCCTTACATGCAAGGAGGCACTCAGAATTCACCACTCCAAAAACGGCTGGGCCAAGTGACCTTAGGTCCCAGAAGGGGAAAGCTCACTGCCAGAGTTTCCAGGCTAGGGGAAGGGAGCCGTTCAGGGAGTCACTCAAGTCATCAGGGTGCTCCACCGTCTCCTTTGTGTCTCCCAACCCCAATCTCACACCAGTCCTGCAATAGCTCTCGCTTCTACTGGCCCACCCTGAGCATTCCCAGTTGCCAGTGGTAGATTCCAGGTTAGAGTCCTCTACTCAGATATCACCTCCCCTTTCAGGACCCACTTGGTGCCAGAGACCAGCTTCCTGAGTCCTACATGCTTCCGGGGATATATTCCTGGCACGGAGCTCCGGGAAGTTCAAGATGCTTCCCGCTCATGTCTCCTCTTTGCCGAGTTCCATGTTTCCAGACCCAATTCTACATCCACTTCACACAAGCCCCTGCCTCTCGGAGGGCTTGTAAGTCAGTGGGGAAGCTAGACTGTCCCGTGCGGGACTTGTCCCGGTGCACTTACTGCCAGCCTGGCGCCGCCGTTGCACGCTCCACTCTCTATTGTCTGTCTGCACTTTCCAGGTTTTGTATTCCTATCTCCTGTTATTCTTTTTCCTGATTTGTGTGTCCCCCGCTGAATCTCCACCGATTCCCCTCACTGTTTTTGTGGGAGAGCGACCCGGTCGTGTGTAGCAGACCATGATCTACGTCTCCCTCTCTGGAAGCAGGGATCCGGGGGAGCTACCCTAACTCCACCATTTTCTCCTCCTCCAATGTAATTCTTCACATAAATGGAAAAACAATCCTAAAATTTGTATGAAACAACAAAAGATCCCAAATAGCCAAAACAATCTTGAGCAAAAACAAAGCTGGATGCATCATAGTACTGGATTTCAAAATATATTACAAAACTATAGTAATCAAAAACAGCATGATACTGGCATAAAAACAGAGACATCAACAAATGGAATAGAATAGGGAGCCCAGAAATAAATCCACACATTTATGGTCAATTCATTTTTCACAAAGATACAAAGAATACACAATAGAGAAAGTACAGTCTTTTCAATAAAAGATGTGAAGAAAACTGGATATTGACATACAGAAGAATCAAAATATAGATGCTTATCTCATCCCTTATACAAGAATAAACTCAAAATAGATTAAAGACTTAAATGTAACTCCTGAAGCCATAAAACAATTAGAAGAAAACATAGGGAAAAAACTATATGACATTGGTCTGGGCAGTGATTTGTTGATTGAGATCCCAAAAACAGAGGCAATGAAAGCCAAAATACATAAACAGCATTGCATCAAACTAAAAAGCTTCTGCACAGACAGTAAAGGAAACCATGAATAGAATGAAGAGACAATCCATAGATCTGGAGAAAATATTCACAAATTGTACATTGATAAAGGGCTAATATCCCAAATATACAAGAAAATCAAACTACTCAACAACAAGGAAAAAAACCTATTAAAAATGATCAAAAGACCTAAACAGACATTTCTCATAAGAAGATATAGAAATGGCCAACAGATCTAAGGAAAACAATGCTCAACATCTCTAATCATCAGAGAAATGAAAATTGAAACCACAATGACGTATCACCCCATACCTGTTACAATGGCTATTATCAAAAAGATGAAAGATAATGTGTTGGCAAAAATGTAGAGAAAAGGAAACCCTTGTACAATGTAGGTGGTATTGTAAATTAGTACAACAATTATAGAAAACAGTATGGAGGTTCTTCCAAAACTAAAAATATCATTATCATATGCTCCAGCAATCCTATTTCTGAGTATGTATCCAAATGAATTAACATCAGCATGTCAAAGAGATGTCTGTACTCCAATATTCATTGCAGCATTATTCACAACAGCCAAGATATGGAAACAATCAAAGTGCTCATCAACAGACAAATGGATTTTTTAAAATGTTGCATATATACATCATGGAATATTAGCCAGCCTTAACAAAGAGAGAACTCGTGTCATTTGTGACAACATGGATGAACCTATAGGACATTGAGCTAAGTGAAATGAGCCAGGCACAGAAAGACAAATATCACATGTTCTCTCTCATATGTGGGATCTAAAAAAAGTTGATCTCATGGAGGTAGAGAGTAGAATGATGGTTGCCTGAGGCTGGGAAAGGGGAAACCATGAAGAGAGGTTGGTTAATGAGCACAGACATATAGCTATATGGAAGGAATAAGTTACAGTGTTTGATAGTACAGAAGGTGACTACAGTGAACAGCAATATATTATATATTTCAAAATAGCTGGAAGAGAAGATTTGAAATGTTCACAATACAAAGAACTGATAAATGTTTGAGATGATGGATATCCTAAACACCTTACTCTGATCATTATACATTGTATGCATGTATCAAAATAAATATGTGCAATCATTATGTATCAATAAAAAATTTTAAAAAGACCTGACGATGAGGGCAAGACATACATATAAAAGTTTTTCCCAGAAAGAGTTACTGGAACATAGTGGAGTCAGACTGTCCAGGTGTAAACCCTGGCTTTGCAGCTCACTAACTGTGTAGTCTTAGATAAATTACTGTGGCCTATAGTAGGTGCTCTATAAATGCCAGCCCTTATTATTGGTCAATTGAACTGCAGGACTATATGCCATGACTTCTGGTTCCAGGTCAAGACATTAGGGGTGACTTAAGGACCTTTGAGATTCCACTGGACACACTAAGGCATACCAGGTCCTAGAGAGATAGACAGGTGAGTAGATAGATCAGTTGAAGCCTGAGCAACAGCTTACACTATGTTTCCAAAAGAAAGTTCAGGGTTCTATTTAAAAGGCCAGATTTCAGAACAGAAGATAATTGGAGAATACCCAGCTTAAACCGAGAAAAGGACTGAGGCAGGTCAATGGTGGTAGCAATTGGTGAGGAGAGAGAATCAAAGAGATATCATGGAAAAAAATTGTTCTCAGAAGCCACTCAGGACATAAGAAGCAACATGGTTACCTAGAGCACTATCAAATGCGATGTTTCTGTTAGGGACATAGATGTGACACCTGTTAAGAACAGTGCAGGGTCTGAAATTTTACCCTACTTATAAGCTTACAATTGCTAAAGTAAATTAAAATGGAGAAGAATGGGATCTGAAGAATCCCTGAGCAGACCAAGCCAGTTAGGCCTCATAAGTGACCTTAACCTTGCTTGAGTTGCAAACATAAGGGAAACTTAACTTGAGCTACTTGTTGTAAATGCCTATATCAAAGAAAAACAGAACTAAATCTTGTCAGTTAGAAACATCTAACAAACTTATAATTACATAACTAGAAACTCTACATCAGGATATACCAAATAAGGCAACTATGTAACTGTATCCAATAAAATATTTTCTTTGCTTTACTTTTGTGTTTGTCCTATAAAAAGTCTCCCACTTGTATTCCCTCAGTGGAGCTTCTGAACTACTGGTTTGAAGTTGCCCAATTCATGAATTTCTGTTTGCTCAAATAAACTCTTTAATAATTTTTAATGAAATAAAATAAAACTTAAAAATAAAACATTTTGTTATGCTTTAAAATAAATAAATAGAGCATTTAAGCTTGCCATTCTCTCTGCTTGGACTACTTTGCCCTCAGATAACAGCAAGGTTTATTCCCTCACTTCATGCAGGCTATCTTCTCAAATGTCACCTTGTCAGAGAGGTCATCTCTGATTATCCTATATAAAACAGTACTACTTTAACTCTTTATCCTTTTACCCTAGTTTATTTGGTTTTAATAACACTCATCACTGTCTGACATTATGATCATGTATGTATTTACTTGTTATGTATATATATGTACATAAGTATGCATGCCTCATTGGGATGTAAGCAGAGCTCATATCTATTTTGTTCATCTATGTATCTCTAGTATTATTTTAACACTGAAAACACAGTAGACAGTCAAAAGTAATAAAACTGTGATACCCAAATAAAACACTTTTGCACACTAAATTTGGACCAAGGGAAGTCCATTTGCAAGTTATGGACTTCTTTGCTTCCCTTATACCATTCGTTCTGTCTGAAATGTTCTGTTTTACATACTCTGTAACCCTTACCCCACCACACCATCCATCCAGCAGATTCATTACCCTTTAAGACTCAGTTCAAGTTTTACCTCCACTTAGAAGTTTTCCAATAACATTTCTACTTCCAGCCACTTCCCTCAGAGAATTTAGAGTTGAGAAATGAATAAGGCATATAAATAATTTCAATACAGTTCTTTGCTTATTTTAGGGGTATGATCAGGGAAAAAATTTATAGAGCAGGGTGACACCTTACTTGAGCCTTGAAGGGCAGTGGGAGATAGCCAGCTAAATAATGAAGGAAAGAAAGTTCCAGGAAAAGGTGAGGTATAAGAAATGGCACAACACAATACATTCATGGAAGTACAAGCCATTCAGTATTGCTAGAGTATAAACCAGGAGGCAATGAATGGAAAGAGGTAAAGCAAATGAAGTATGAAAGGCCATAGTATACCATGCTAAAAACCTTGAATTGTATCCAAAATTAATTGGAAGACATTACTAAATTTTTATTTTTATGAAAAGAAGTAACAGGGATTATTTGATTTTTATATAGATTACTAGCAGAATGAAAAAAATATTTTCAGAGGCTATAGTTTGGGAGAAAAACAAGTCTAGAAGCCAGGCTACAAGTTAGGAGGCTAATGTAGAGATTACAAAGGTCTAAATCAGGATAGCAGTAGTATAAATAGAGAAATATTTAGCAAGTCCTAATGAGATGGCTTAATGATTGGATGTGGGTGTAAAAGAAACAGAATAGTTAGGATTGCCTCCATGCTTTTGACTTGAGTGACTAAACTGATGGTTAAGCCGCCAACTGAGAGAGGAAAAACAGGAGGAAGAGTTTGAAAGTTTAAGTCTAGATGTACTGAATTTAAAACATTTGTGGTATGTCCAGGCAGAAATATTCAGTAGGAAGTTTGATATCCTAGTCTAGATATCATAAAAGAAATGAGGGCTAGAGATAATGAATTTGTGAATCATTGTAAAATAAAGAAGCACATATAGTTGTGCGGGTTGTGTATGGTACAAAGTTCCTGGTTGAGGGGCCCAGTTGAGACTGAAATCCAGTCCACATGCTGCTCACTAAGCTGTGGACTCTGACATAATACTAAGTCCGCGTACAAGAAGATGTGGTAATTTTTAAAAATTAGCACAATATTGCTGTTCACTGGCCAAGCAGTGCGCCTACAGGAATGGGTCTACCAAGAAGGTGTACCTTTTTCATATTCTCACAAAGGTACCATAAGTACTAGTGGTGGCCCAGAGCTTATTCGTGGTCATTAAAGCCATGCAAGCAGATGCACTCTTCCAAGGATAATGTGTAGCTGCAGAAGAACAGTGAGCTGAAGATGGAATGTTAGGGAAAGCTGACATTTGAGGCAACTGCTAGTGCAAGTAGAACAGATGTATAAGTAGGCATTTAGAAAATGAATGAATGAATAAAATAAAGAGAAAAAGGGAACAAAGGAACAGTTCAAAGCATTCTAAGGGAAACAGGAAAGTATGTTATAATGGAACCCCCAAAAAGATAATTTCCAGATATATGCGGTAAAGCTGGGGGAATGGGGTCCATAGATGTCTGTTACATTATTTTCTATATTTTTCTTTCTTGTTTGAAGTATTTAATCAAAATATGTGGAATTACAAACTCAGTAAAACATAACAAATAAATCTGGTGAGACTGAAACAGTTATTCTTTTGCATTGTGTTCATGCCATCTGCTGAAATGTATGTATCTTCCAATGACTGAGCTACTTGAAGCCAGAGATTGATCTTAGTCCTCACCGTATCCCTAGAACTTAAAGTAGGCACTCAATAGTGTTTTCTGAACGAATAAGTGAATGTTTGGCCTTAATGTCTAACACAGAGCATCACATAGAGCCAGCTCTCCAAGAATGCTTATTAATTGCTCAGTTGATTGAATAAATGAGAAATAAGCTGCTTCTCATAAGGGCTCAGCTGGATAAGAGACTTTCTTTCTCTACTGCGGTAGGATCAGCATGATTGTATGTGCTGGCTCAGGAGTCAAAACCATTAAAATTTTGTTAACTCTACCAATTATTTTAGCAAGGGCTGAGCTACAACTTCTCTTATGTGGAGAAAGGTCTCGAAGAGAGTCCAGAGATCATCTGGGCAGAGTCACTATTCAAGGCTTTGTCATCACCTTTGTAAGCCCAGATGGACTTTATTTACTTACTTATATGATAAATTACCCTACAAACCCCAAATTCCCAATTATTAATTCAAATAAGGGCTATACTTTTCTAATGATTTTTATGTTACATAACTAGGACACTGCCTTACCCAGTACAGGTATTGCAGTGCCTGGTATACCAAATGAGTGATCAGGAACTTGCTTGGAGACCAGGAAAACAGAACACAGAGAACTGGATATCCTTGAACAATGTTTCATTATGGCCATGGAAAAAACCTGGTGCATGATTCCTGGATAAGAAAAGAATCCACCTCTCTGGTAACCAGAATATATGTGCCTGTCAACATTCATCGACAGAATAAAAGAGACACTGCCAAATTCCTGCACTTTTTTAGATGCAATGCAGCTCATTCATTTCTACTAACACAGTTTTCCTTCAGCTCTACTAATATTATTGATTGGCCCACAATTTCCTTCAATTTTGTCAAAGTTTGATTAAATTTCAAGGCCTTATTCTTCCTGCTTTGACCAAGGAGACAGCCAATCTTTTCAAGGTGACTTCTGCAGATGATTCATCTCACTCAATATGTGGTGAATTCATTAGTTTAACTCTAAGAGGAAAAAGTTTATTTCTAAGATCTCTGTAGCTTCATATGCTGACCAAGGTCAGCATAGCCAAGGTCTATTTTGTTTGATACATGAAGTCTTTACAAAAATAAGCTTGCGACATTTTAAATTCTGATGATTTCATATAAAAATATGAAATTTTGGTTGTTCTTGAAAATTTGGAAAATTTGGCAACACAGGGACTACATTTCTGCATGGTAACAATTGGCTCAAGCTGAGAAGTGTCTGCCCCTTTCAGATGGAGTATGTGCATCTAGTTTGCCATGGTTCAGACTTCTCCATATTATCTCCTGACAATAAGGCCATGCGTCCATGATCACTTTGATCCTGACTGTTTTTCTTATATCTTGCCTGTTTCATTTATATATACTACCTGCTCGGCCCCTATATAAATTTGAGTTTGCAAGCCCTGGATTGTAAGAACACACAGTGTGAGTATAAACAAGATTTCAGGGGAAATATATATCATGAACTATTGATAGGAACTAACAAATCTCAAGCATCTAATGTTCCATTAAAAATATTTCATAAAATATTTCATTTAATATAGTAATCATGAATTATATATCTTTCTTCTATATTACTTACAGTCATTGTCTCTGTCGGAAAATGCTACATTCTAGTTTCTGTATATATTAGAAGGTAATGAAACTATATTTCCCTAAAAGCAGCAACTTATTCAGAGTCATCCTTGAACTGGACTGGCTGTCATCCAGTTATCCCACATTAGTGAGAGTTAATGTATAGAGCATGAAGAAAAAATTCTCTCTAGTCTGGCATGCATTTCCATGCTTTCCCTTTGTTTTGTCCAGCAGCTGGAATCACCCCAAAAGTGGAGGCAAGGGAGTTCCCAAAAGGAAGTGCCCTAAACCATCCTAAGATGGGACCAGTTGGGATTCCAAAGACAGAAGCACTAAATGCCAGGGTGATCAGTCCAAAGCATTCATTAGGGGAACTTACTTAGAGAGGACTCCAGCAATTCTTGAAATGGAGTGAGAGAAAAGGGATGTTCTACCTTGGTGTATTGGCAGAGAGGAAGTCAGGGTATGGAGTTTACATGAGTGTTTAAGGAATTTGTCTCAGAGCTGGGGCTAATTTCTTTCAGTGTTTTGTGGAACAACCTAGACATGTTTATCAGTGCCTGGTAATGTTCAAGGCCCTGGTTTGGGTTTAAGCTCCTTGGGAAAAACCAGCAATTGGCTGGGTCACAGAGCAGTCAAAGAATTCTGTGATTTTCAATCAGGACACAAAGAGAAAGCTGGGAAAATTGAGGGACTTTATACCCTTCTCTAGAAAAAAATATTTCTATATGTCACCAAAACTTAATTGAGTAAATACTAATGCCAAGAAAGAAGAAAAGTTAGAAATGTTAAATATGAAAGAGTTATACAGAATCTGAAAAAAAAAACCCCAGAGGAGCCAAGACGGCAGACGAGAAAAGCCACCAGTCAGTGTCTCTGCAAAAAAGACAAATTTTAGAAGAGAGAAAAAAAATTAAACTAGAAGAGAAACATAGATTGGGTGAGGGTTGGAAGGAAGTGTGCCTGAAACTACAGGAGACTTCACAGGAAGACGTTGTGGAGGAGAACTGGAAGGAGAAAGAAAGGTCCCCAAGAGGCTTGGAGACCAGCAACAAGGGTAGGGAGAGCAGATAACTTTTCCCTCCCTTGCATCTAAGACTGTTGGTGGGCTCCTAAGCGGATGGAGAGACCTGCCGACGCCAGCCCAGAGAGGGCTGTCATGAGTGAGCAGTGGCCTCTTGCAGACACGGCACCGGGCTCCCAGCTCCCTTGGGGCACCTCCCCACGCGCAGACCCAAGCCTATCAGCAGATGCCATAGTACTCCATTCTCTCTTTCCGCTTCCCTACCCGTGGATGCCAAGAGAGACAATTTAGCCATCACATGGAGGCATCTCCAAGGAACAGGACCTTTCCTTTTGGGGCTCTACAGCAGACTGAGGGGTACTCACACTGCAAGCACCCTACCTGCCAGCCCTCCCAGGTGCTGCTTGCCTGGGGACTCCAGGAGAGCTGAGAAAATCCCGGGGTGGAGTAAAATCGATCTGGCTTGGGCACCCTGTAGGTGATTAGAGTCCAGGACCCATCCCCCTGGCAGGATCAGGGATTGATCTCTGGGGCTCAAGGGACAGGCCTGCAGACCAGACCCTGGACACCGAGGTGACAATCGAACTGCCCTGGGGCACAGAAGGGAGATATGTGAAATAGCCTACTGAGGAGTGTGCAACTTCAGGGTAAGATCAGCGTACTGCAGTGGCAACCCTCCTCCCAAAAGAGGGCTGTGCATGCAGCTCAGACTGCGATCCTGGGTAGGGAACCTCCCGGCCAACCTCACAGCCAGGGGAGATCCATCAGCCTTAGGTCCTGCTTGCTGGCAGAGGCCTGGGAGAGGCCATGGAGAGGGGCAGGGTGCAGAGGAGTGAGACCTACTCCAGAGTGCGGGTCTCAGACAGCTCCATCCCCCAAGACCAGACTTTCAGTTGAGTGGAGCAATTTCAGCCACTCCCAGAATCTGTGCATAGAAGCAAAGAACAGACCTTTGACCCCTGCTAACAACAGTGGTGGCACCTGAGGGCAGGCTTACCCAAGCCAGCCCCATGCAGACTCACTCCCGGTCCTGCCCCCACTGAGGTGGAGAATAAGGACACACCTGAAACTCCCAGGGCCCCACCCACCACTCAAGGTACAAGAGGGCCTCTCTAGAGGAACAAGAGCAGGCTACAGGACCCCAAAACAGCACTGCCATTTGCTCTTCACAGCAAGTGCCACCTACTGACAGGGAGGTCATTCTGCACACACTTTTACTGCATCTACTGATTCATCATAAAGAGTGTGGTCGAATCCCACTGACAAACACCACCTACTGGCTCAGAGACTATACAGAGAGTGTCATAATCCAAATGAAAATCTAAAGACAAGAAGGGACAACTGATTGAGACGGGAAGGAACCAGCGAAAGAACTCTGGAAGTATGAAGACTCAAATGGAAAGAACACCCTCAAAGAGGAACACACCTCCCCAGCAATTGACATTAAGCAAACTCAGAAAACTGAAATGACAGGAGAAGAATTTCAAACATGGATTGTAAGAAAACTGAATGATATGCAAGAAAAAAATTGATAACCAACTCAAAGAAACCACAAAAACAATTCAGGACTTGGAAGAAAAATTCACTAAAGAAATTGAAATATTAAAGAAAAATCAAACCGATCCCCTGGAAATGAAGAACTTCTACAGGGAACTACAAAACACAGTGGAAAGCCTCAAGAACAGGGTAGATCAAACAAAAGAAAGAATCTCAGAGACTGAAGACAACTCCTTCCAATTAAATAAGTCAGTCACAGAAATTGAGCAGAAAATTAAGAGAAGAGAAATAAGCCTACAAGAAATGTGGGATTATGTGAAAAAACTGAACCTGAGGGTGATAGGGGTTCTGGAAGGTGAAGAACAAAACACTCAAGGCCTGGATAAGCTATTTGAAGAATTACTGGAGGAGAATTCCCCAGGCCTTGATAAAAATCTAAATATACAGGCACAAGAAGCTCAACGGACCCCAGGGAGATTCAATGCAAATAGGAAGACACCACGTCACGAGTCATCACATTGACCAAAATACCCACTAAAGAGGCCCTTCTATGAGTTGTAAGGCAAAAGAAACAAGTAACATACAAAGGAAAGCCCATCAGAATGACTCCAGATCTCTCAACTGAAACCCTACAAGCAAGAAGAGACTGGGCCCCATTCTAACCCTTCTGAAACAGAATAATGCCCAGTCTAGAATCTTGTACCCTGAAAAACTAAGTTTCACATATAAAGGAGAAATAAAGACATTCTCAGATAAGCAAAGACTGAGGGAATGCACCAAGACAAGATCAACTCTCCAAGAAGTACTCAAAACAGAATTACACAAGGATCATCACAATAAACACTCTCGAATGTGAAACCACTCAAAAATAAAGATCAAAGGCTAGATTCCACAATGGCTCAAGACAGAAAACAAAGCAACAAAATGCAACCCAACAGAATGAACAGTAATTCACCCCACTTATCGGTTCTCTCAATAAATGTGAATGGTCTGAACTCCCCTCTCAAGAAACATAGACTGGCCGAATGAATTAAAAGAAACAAGGCAAGCATCTGCGGTCTCTGGGAAACTCATCTGACCCTCAAGGATGCATTTAGACTCAAAGCAAGGGGGTGGAAATCAATATTTCAAGCAAATGGAAGCCAAAAGAAGGCTCGGGTGGCAATTTTGATCTCAGACAACTTGGATTTTAAATCAAAAAAAGTAATGAAAGACAAAGAGGATCACTACATAATGGTGAAGGGTACAGTTCCACAAGAAGACATAACAATTCTAAATATGTATGCACCCAACTTAAGTGCACCCTGATTGATAAAGCAAACACTACTTGATCTCAACAAATTGATAGATAGCAACACCATAATAGTCGGAGACTTCAACACACCACTGACAGCACAGGACAGATCCTCCAAACAGAAAATTAACAAAGAAATTATAGACTTAAACAGAACTCTAGAACAAATGGACCTGACTGACATTTACAGGACATTCTACCCAAAAGCCACTGAATATACGTTTTTCTCATCACCTCATGGCACATTCTCTAAGATTGACCATATTCTAGGATACAAAGCATGTCTCAAAAAATTTAAAAAAATAGAAATCTTACCATGCATCTTCCCAGATCACAGTGAATAAAGATAGAAATCAACCCCAACAGAAACTCTCATCTCTACATAAAGTCATGGGAAATTAAACAACCTTCTGCTGAACGATTCCTTCACAAATGAGGACGTAAAGATGGAAATCAAGAGATTCTTTGAACTAAATGGGAAAGATGACACAAGTTATGAAAAACTGTGGAACAGAGCCAAAGCATTCCTGAGAGAAAAGTTTAGTTCCATAAATGCCTACACCCAAATGTCAAAAAGATCACAAACAGATAACCTAATGAATCGACTCAAAGAACTGGAAAAAGAAGAACAGACCAACCGAAAACCCAGCAGAAGAAGGGAAATTAATAATATCAAGTCAGAACTAAATGAAATTGACACCAGGGAATCTATATGGAAGATTAATAAAACAGAAAGTTGGTTCTTTGAAAAAGTAAACAAAATTGACACATCTGGGCTAAACTAACAAAAAATCAGAAAAGAAAAATCCGTGATATGCTCCATCAGGAACAAAAAAGGAGAAGTACCAACTGATGTCGTGGAGACTCAAGATAGAATTTATGAATATTATGAAAACCTTTATGCACACAAACTGGAAAATGTGGGGGAAATGGACAAATTTTTAGAAACACAAAACCTCCCTGGGCTCAACCAGGAAGAAACAGAATTCCTGAACAGATCAATATCAATATCAAGGACTGAAATTGAAACAGCAATAAAAAACATTTCAGAAAAGAAAAGTCCCAGACCAGATGGTTTCACATCCAAATTTTACCATACCTACAAAGAAGAACTGGTGCCTATCCTGCAGAAATTATCCCTCGTCATCGAGAAGGATGGATTCCTGGCCAACACATTTTAAAAATGCAACATAACCCCAATAGCAGACCAGGAAAAAATGCAACAAAAAACGAAAACTACACACCCATATCCCTTATCAATATAGATGCAAAAATTATCAACAAAATTCTAGCTAACTGTATCCAGGTGCTTATTAAGAAAATAATCCATCACCACCAAGTCAGCTTCATTCCAGAGATGCAGGGATGGTTCAACATATGTAAATCTGTAAACGTAATTCATCACATAAACAGAAGCAGAAACAAAAGCCGTATGATTCTCTCAATAGACGCAGAAAAAGCATTTGACAAAATTCAACACCCATTTATGATAAGAACACTTAACAAAATAGGCATAGATGGGGCTTACCTAAAGTTGATACAAGCCATTTATGACAAATCCACAGCCAACATAATACTGAATGGGGAAAAATTGAAAGCATTCCCACTTAGAACTGGAACCAGACAAGCTTGCCCACTATCTCTACTTCTATTCAACATAGTGCTGAAAGTCCTGGCCACAGCAATCAGGTAAGTGAGTGGAATTAAAGCCATACAAATGGGAACAGAAGTGATCAAACTCTCACTATTTGCTGATGACATGATATTATATCTCGAAAACCCCACGGATTCAACCCAGAGGCTCCTGGAATTGATAAATGAATTCAG
>CAUYSK010063298.1:0-10286 GCA_963575035.1 Avahi laniger | reverse complement strand
GACTTTTACTGAACATTTTCTGGGATTAGTTTAAGTTGGGTAACATATTATTTGTAATCATTAAAGGTGTATTTTAAAGAGGGTACTCTAGGATCTACTAAGTACTGTTTTCCACACGAATTTCTTACTTTCAACTAGACTGAAAGGCCAGATCCAATATAGTAGAAAGAACAGCAAACTTGTGGTGAACAGGTGTAAATGGGGACAATCACGGGCAAACTGGGATGTATTGTCCCCCAGTGTGGCCAGAGTGTGGACTTAAGCATAGAACTCCAGGGTCATTTTGATGTATTGAGTGTTTCATGGCATCCTGGAATGATGCAGGTCAGCAGGGTTCTGAAACAGTGTTTGGAGGCAGGGACTTTCCCTTATAATGAAAACTCATGAAGAAATGCCTCAAGACTTGAAAAGGTGAGTTTGTTTATTTTAATTGTGATCTTTATGGTCTTCACGGTTTAAAAATCTATAAAGCTGTTCGCTCTATTTGGCTCTAAGTAATTTCAAGTGAATGCCTTATTTCTGATGGTTGCTTTTTAGGTCTCCTTGAAGAAGTCTCTATGACTGAGAGAGAGGCACACAGCATGGGAACAGCTTGTCCTGCTAGACATGCCTTGAATTGGCCCTTTGTGGCAGGACAGTAAGTAGGAATTGCGTCTTGCTCATTGTTGTGTTCCCAGTGCCCATTCTAGCAATTGGTTCAGAGTTGGTCCTTGATGCATATTTGATGAATAAGTTGCAGTTATTATTTAGAATGATTGCATGGATGACTCCAAGCTGAAAACCATATCACCTTCTATCTGGAGGTGAAATATAGTATTAGCCCCATTTTTTGAGAGTTTATTATGAGCCAGGAAATTTGCATACATTATCTTGCCTAATATAAGAGGAAAGTACTAACATTACCTTTATAATATGGAGGAAGTAGTTGACACTTGGAAGGACAAGTCATTTGCACAAAATCCCAAAGTTACAGAGCTCAAATTGAGCTCAGACTAAGATGTTCTTAACTATTCTGCCTAGTTCTTGAGAAATGGTGAACTTTCAGTAATGGAATAGTATCTCAGCTTCAAGATGAGCCAGCTCCACCAAAGCACATTGCTATTGTCTTGGTTAAGGGGCTTGACCTCAAATCAATGAGCCTGAAACAGAAATAATGTTATTTTTTGAGAAAAGTCATTCAAGGTATGCAGTACTCTTTCAGCCTCGGGCTGTGATACCAGGTGAGAGTGAGCACAGAGTGCCCACCACAGGCCCTTTCAACTTCAACTGCTTATGCTCCCACAGGTCATTCCAGACCCTAGTTTATGCAGCATAATATTAGAGGGTGACTAAAACATTTGTAAGTATGTAGACTTCTTAGAGATGTTAGAGGCAGGTCTCCCTGGGAAATGAAAAGAATGCAATGTCATTGTCCTTGTTTAAATTATAACGGAGCACTCATAGCTTTCCTTTTACTGAATGAAAAATTGACACTTTTTTTTCACCCTGCGGCAGAATAGAACTGGGACTTACGCTTCAAAATGATCATCGCTGACATCCTGTTCTATGTACTGTCTATTTCGATTTGAACACTTAGAATGTTTTTCCTCCAGGAAGTTGGAGTGGCAGTGTACCTATCACCCCGCTTTTCTCTTCCTCAAGTTCTTGCCCAATGTTACACTTGTTCTCAGTCTCGTACCGGTCACAGATTGAAATGATTTCACACGTGCTGGAACAACTCAAAATATCTTGCGTTTCAGATAGGCCAGAAAACATATAATCTCTATTTAGTGCTGAGCACCAAACTCAGTGAGGTCATTTTCAGGGAACTGATTATTTGTCAGGCAGCAGTTTCTGTATCAGTAGTTTCCGGTGTTCTCTGCAGAAGCCATGAGTGCAATGCTCACTGTTCTCTGAGTGCTGGTTGGAAAGTGAGGGAGTATTTTAAACATGGTGATTTTATCTAGAAATTTTCACAGAGGTACAAGACCAGTCCTGGGTCTCTGATTACTGTGCAGCAGGAGGAACTGGAAAAACCCAAGTGAAAGACAGACACTGTTTTTTTCAGTAAAGTGTTTCCGCTCTGATTTTTGTCCTAAACAATGAAGAAAAAAACAAAAACCAAAAAGGTGAAAACAGAACCGGAAGCCAGTCAGTCACTTTTCACAATATTTATGAAAAGGGGGATATGAATAAATATCTTTAGGGTGTCTTGGACTATCTTTTGAAAGTATTTTCAATGAAAATCATATTCTCGATGAAAATCATTTCCTCAATACTTTCCTTAGCTAGTGTCATATTTTTATCTGTAATGACATATGTTTGTTATTAAGCTCTCTGTTTATTGAGGTGGCTTTCAGAAATAACAAATATCTCACCTGGAATATTGAGATTATAACAGCCGTGAATTTGCAATCACAAACTCAATCTGGGCATGCAAAATATGTTTCTTTTCTTTACTGTCACATGGTCTCCCCTGACTCCATCTCTTGTCAGGCTAGCAAGAAACTGGGGACTACAATGTTCCCAGTTAACTAGAAAACAATAACAATAGCAATAGTAATGACAAAAACCTAACTTCAAGGCGGCCCCTCCAGTTTTCTGTAAGATCATAACCGTGCAAGCTTTTGAAGTTCATAGAAGTCAGTGTCTATGTGGCTTCCAGGTATCATGTGGGGAAAGGAATGTGTTAATGTCAAGAATTCAACTTTCTCAGGCACAGTTATTGGTTCTTCTCTAAGGTAACTGTTGGGCAGGGCATGCTCTCTATACTTTCTGATCCTGATGTCTTTGCATTCCTCTGATAGGAGGTAAATTTACTATAAGGTTCATAAAACTAATTTCAAGACTCCTCACTGGCAAAGGGCCCTCTCCAGTTCATTGGAAAGACCCTGGAATATGTTCAAATGGTTGTATATTTTTACAAAATTTTCAAAAGTAAAATATTTTAACCATGATCAGCTGAGACCACTGTCTTCACTCTGATTTCTTCTCATGTGGGAAGGCATTAGATTGTTTGCTGGCATTTTTGAAATCATGCTAAATGGAAGTTGAATCAAGAAAAAATTTGGTTTGTGAAGGTCATGCTCCATGCCGTCTGTGTATGATTACATTGTTGTTAGCTGCATGGTGTAGGAATGGCTTTCAGGAATCCTCAACAACTTGCTCAGTGTTGTAAAACAATGGTGCCGGACCAGAGGCTGATTGTGATATAAACATATCCTAAGGTACTAGAAATATGTGGGTGGTGAAGGAAAAATGAGGTTTGAAAAGTGTGCAGCCAGAAGCTAGTCTATGGATATTCTTCTAGTCATCAGATATTTAGTGTTGAAGCAGTTCCTACCGATCCCTGGTCAAGCCATTCTCTATAAGGAATGTACTTGCTAATGTATTATATTATATACAGTTATTTAAATATCATGTTTTTATTTTTTAAACTAAAATCATAAAAATATTATTTATCAGAATTTCTGTATTTGTAGAGCATTATACTCTCTATATAACAGTACTATACATATTAAATACTTCTGTGCGTGTGAAACCACATCTAAACAAATTATCTCAACAAATTATCCATCTCAACAAATTAGCTCACACCTTAGTGTATCTGAGGCATATTATCCTGAAGTAGTTTGGAAGTTCCAGATGAATTGGCATGTGAAATTACCACCAACATAGCAAAACACCCTGAAGAAACAAGTGGTGCAATGATAGAACTGCTACCCATATTCATTAATATGTTAAACTTAACATTAGAAAATTACTATTACACAATTATGTAGCTTAATGCAACACGGCCTCAGACTAAAAAAAGTCAGAGTTGTTTCTGTATATGCCCTAAATTTGAATTAATTCTGTACATTGTTATGCAGAATTATTAATTATAAAAGATCCAGATGCTATGGGAAAAGAGTATTCTATTGGAAGCCAGAAATATAATAAACAGGCAATTTTGGCAAAAGACAATTTGGCACAAAAAGGCAAAATTTGGTAATATGTCAAAAGCTCTCTTATTGTGACTAAAATGAAAAATTCTGATGGTGAAAATCATAAAAAGAAAATAACTGTGACAGGCAAAACAAAAACATGAACAGATAATAAGAATGACCACAGAAGAGATAAAGAAGTTAATACAATAGACTCTCAAATTGTAAACAGAAAGTAGAAGGAAAATGAAAGTAATCATGAAAAGAAAATAACTATGATAGACAAAACAAAGAAAAACATGAACAGATAATAAGAATAACAACGGAAGAGATAAAGAAGTTAATATAGTAGACTCCCAAATTGTAAACAAAAAGTAGAAGGAAAATGAATGTAATAGCAAAGAAAAACACAGTTTGTATAGTCATCAGGGCATGCAGGAATTTCAACAACAGCTTTATTGGGAAAATTAATTGACCTTGGTGAGTGCCATGTTTGTCCTGATAAGTTTACTTTAGCACTTATTAATAAAAGAAAGTTGTTTTTCCTCCCAAATCACAATGCCAATAATATTTACAGAGAATTTAACAGAATGTACAATAGACAATAGAAATATTTTTTAAGTCAGTGTTATGAACAATATTGAGTACAAGCGGGAATGGGGTAGATAATGGGGTCACAGAGTTGACCCGGACAAACAGTGTCCCTGATGTCATGAAGCTTGTAGTCCAGTTGGGAAGACAGAATTAAAGAAATAGACAGGGAACTATAATAACTACTAATAATTATGGGTGAGAGAAATGCACGAAGGCCCAGTCCAGGGTGCTTTGACACTTGATGAAGAGGGCCCTGGCCTGAGACATGAAGCTGAGTAAGTGGTACCAGGGTGACGCAGGGAAGCTGGGTGGGTGAGGGGGAGTTTTAGAGACAGAAGGAGCAGCATGTCCAGAGATCCTGAGCTCAGAGGAGCCTGAAAAGGTTGAGGAAGGGAAGAAGTTTGTGAGGCGGAAACAGAAGGCTGGAGATGAAGTTTTCGAACACAGCAAAGTAACCAAGCAGTGCTGTCAGCCTTGGAGCCCTTAACACAACCAGAGGTTCTTCTTCGGATTAAATTGCTTTCCTCAGTTTTGTTTTTTCTGTTGTTTTATAATATTATGTATCTAGCCACAGTATTATCTCCTCCCCGCTTCAATAGAGTGCACTGTAGCTATCAAACAGGTTATTTAGGCATCTGTGGACAAGTGTGGGATTCCAACATCTTCATGTGGTTGCTACTAGAGAATAATGTTTTCTGAAATTCAAACACTTTCAGTATTCTTCTGGTGCACCCTGTTTTTAGTTTTGGGAGTGCCCGGGTCGCTAGCCAGGTGTTGTGTCTGTGATGGCTGCTGAGAGATGAACATTAAACTCATTCTGAATATCCAATGATCAGGCTTCTGTCTGCCAGGGAAATTGTGGTTTTCATAATTCTATTGCTGAACAAGTAGTTGTCATGGCAATAATTGATATCATTTTCAACAGCCATTGGGCAAATGCTGTTAATGATGTGCTTTCGATGCACCAGGAAAGTACTGCCTAATGAGGATTTTGCTCAATGCTTTGTCAGAGGTGGTATATTTCCCTGGTTTTCACGACATAATGGATTGAGTTTTCAGAGCGTCAGGTGATTTCCATACATTTTTATTTGACGCTCTTCGAGATGTTCCTTTATGTCAGGAATTGTTTCTCTGCTATTTTGTGCTTTCACCTCATGCTCGTTGCCTTCAGTCATGGGGGTGGGCAGTATACACCTGTGAAATTCAAATCTTAGCAACTCTGAAAGAATTTTGTTGAATCCAAGAAATATTTGTGAGTGCCTACTGTGCAATGACACAACTGTAGGCCCCACGGAGGATAGAACGGACACAAAGGCATGTGCCTAAAAAACACAGCAGTCTAAAATTTGAAAATAAATATAATCATTGCTTGACGGTGATTAATATAGAGTAGCGTTATCAAGACTTAGAATTGCAGCACATGCCACTTGAGAGTGGGGTTGGTGTGTGAGGATTAGAAGTCATTGGAGAACTCTCTATGCTCCTTTCTGGTTTGTTTTCTTACTGCTCTCCTTGTAAAAGAGAGGCGGCGTAATATAGTCATTAAGAACAGAATCCACAATGCCTCAATTTAAGCACATTTCTTATCTTCTCTGTGACTCAGTTTACTCTCTGTAAAATGAGGTTATAAAACTATTTTCTTTAGAGATTAATTTTGGGGTCTAAGTGATTTAGCATACACAAAGTGCTTAGAGCAGTGATAGTATATGCCAAACAACTAATAATATTATTATTCGTATTAAAGGATGGTAGTACATTAAGGCATATCTGGCACATCTTGGTTCCCTGATTTAGTCCAACTTTGGGTCTTTCTAATCAGTAAATTGACTCAAAGAAATGGACACATTCATTCATTCATTCTTCCAGTAATCATTTATTCAGTAAGCATAAACAGGGAGCTATGGTTTAGGTGCTGGATATATAGCAATGGATAGACAGTATGGTTGGGGGGAGGACCAAAATCAGTGGTTGTAGCCTTTTGTGATTTCATGGAGCAGTAAATTGCAAAAATAAAATTAGGGACTGGTGTCAGACTGTCAAAATTTTATTTTTCCAGGTAAGGATGTTAAAAAGAACATCATTTGGTGTCAACACATTTTAATGCCCAAACAGTAGGAAGATAATATCAGAATAAATGAGTCTATAAAGTAAAATAATTTTGTGTTGGGAACAAAAACTGACTATGTTTACCTGGCACATAATAATCTGTTGAATGAATGTGCCATTTCCTTGTTTTCCTTAGGCTTCTGCAGACCAATGAAGCTTCGTTTGCAGATCAGTATTTAGCAGTGTGGGAGAAAATGGGCTTCCAGTTGAGCATGTAGATTAGAATCTGCAGACTCCTTTTATTTTATGCATCTTCAAGGAGAAAACTGGATGCAAAAGTGTAAGGTTATCTGAATTACAGAAAGCAGTGATAGATGGCCAAATAAAAAGGGTTATTGGGAAAAGGCTTAGAGTGTTCTTTTACAAATTATGGGAATGAATTTTATTTCATAAATCAACATTTTTATGAGCTTTGTGATCTTTATGTGCTTTTTGGTGGAGGGTTGTATCCCTGAGAGTTTAAACAGAAACTTTATGGTTAACAGTTAAAAATCTCAGAAAGCACTCTGCTTGCTCTCAGTAAAGATAACGAGACAGGACCGTAGAGGTATAAATTGAGAAACCTTTTATTCACTGGGATCATCTTTTATCAGTGCCCTGTGTTCACTGTGATCCTGTTTTCAAGGAATGATACTATTTTCTCACCTTTTATTCTATATCTTTCTAGCACACAACTATAGTAGATTTATGTCAGCAGGATGCTTCTTCCCAAGGCTTATTAGATACCATCGAGTGCTACATTTTCTCTTAATTTTAACCAAGGGCTAACAATTTTTTTTTCCTAAATAGTTTTATTTCCACCAGAACCACTGACCAAGAAGTGGCTGTAATACAACTGATTTTTTAAGATTGAAAGTTAACAACATTTCCTTCCATAGAAAATAATATATTCATCTAAGATGAGGGTGACTTTATGCCAGAATTTGAAGGACAATAAATTAGTGTGGGAACAGCAAATGGAAAGGGTGTACCTTTGATTGTCCTTAAAACTTGGATTTTCTGGGACTGGGAGAGGCTGACTGATGAGTAGGATAGAATTTGCGGGGAAAGACGTCAGGATACAGCCTGTAGGAATGAGGAATCACATTTCCTGGGAGTCAGAGTTTCCTCTTCAGTCTGTTGTCTTAGGTGAACTGTGACAGACACATGACCAGACCACCTGAAATTCACCAGTCTGACAACTTCAACTTCTTTGAGACATAGAAATCAAATTACCTCTAGTCAAATGGCATTATGATTATTTGATACTTTGTTATTTTCCAAAAATGATCAAAATAAGTTATTTTTATAATCCATGAAAAAATTTTAGTCTTCTTTTTACAGTGAAAGATCAAGATTAGGAATATGTATGTCAAAGACCCAAAGTTCATAAAGAGTAATTCACATGTTAACTCAAAAGCTATTTACCCTTATTCTAGCCATAATTCTAATAGGTTTAGTTACTTGTTTTGTTAGCTTATGTCAGTAGAAAAGGAGTAGCAAGCAGAGGATAAAGAACTTGCAATTGTAAAAGTAGACGCTTCAATTATAATTGAAAGAAAAATAGAGCCTGACTGCAACAAAGTTGCAAAATATTTTAAATTGCAATCATAAAAACAAGACAAATCAAAACAAAAACCCAGTTCATTTCTCTGAGTTTAGGGGTATAAACTGTAGCGTTCCTTGATTGTTTTCTCCATAAAAGAAACATTATATTTTGCACCCTTTTGATTAAGAAGACAGGAATGTATGTAATGTGTCAAAAATTTTTTTGTTTTAAACATGTTTTAAAAGGAATTTAAAGGGAAACTGTCATTATATGGGTTGTTCATTTCTTCTGCTGGGAAATTTTAATTAAATATTAAAATTCTAGTGAAATACGTTTATAAGAGGCACAGGATTATAGATGAATTTATCCCTGCTCTTTCTCCCAAATCTCCTTTGCTCCTCTATAATCATGCCTCTACTTAGGAATCAGAGAGAAGCAGCCAAAGGAAAAGTTACCAGACTGAAGCTGTAGGCCTATTTTATATTTTCCAAGGAAGAAAATTTAAAATACTCATTTTTCCTTTCCATGGTGATATCTTTTAGAACCTAAAAGAAAGGCAGGATTTATGTGCTACGGATGGTGATCAAACGGACATCCAACATTTATTTTCTAAATTGCACCATGTGTGAGCTTCCGCAATGTATTTTCTGAGGCATTTTTCTGATGAATAGTATTTCTACATCTGCGTGACTTTGTGCTACTTTTGCTATTTCTCAAATCAGGTCATCTTAGGCACAGCTTAAGGTGGCGCGAGGGTCAGGGACCAACTCAAAGTCTCCTTTTCCATGACGTGATTATTTCAGCACTTACGGATGTCTGTGTTTTCTGACCTTCTGGAATATTTGTAGTTTATGCCACAGAATTTAACCCTTTGTTAGCCACTGGATTCCATTGTTGCTTTTCCACTTTGCTCTTCACAGGACTGAGATTGGGTCAGATTATAAACTACATAAGGGTCTCTCATGATACTTTTGCATCACTCACCGAGACTAAGTCAGTCTGTCCACATAGTTGCCATTCAATAAATATATACTGACCAGTCAATGTAGTAAAGTGCAAGTTTAAGAGGAAACTAAATAAGGAAATATAATGAGAACTAAGGACATAAATAATAGTCATATTATCATATTTTGAATAAGTTTACATATTATATCATACCTTGAATCAAAAATAATTTAATGCACTTCAATATATCTATTTACTTTTTATCTGAATTGTTTACTTGAAATTTCCCTTATTGGGTATTGGCACAGATGTCAGGAAATACTTTGGTTCTTGAGCTACTGTCGTTAAAACATTGAGAAGTCTAAAAAACTTTCTGTAAAGCCTCTATAGATCTGACACTTTTAAATACTAAGCAAAGATGATTAATCTTACATGGGCTTTACTGCACATTTATGTCCTATAATAATTATACCAGTTATAATCTCTTTTTATCCCTGCCCTGGTAATAGATTTTCAATTTATGATTCAAAGAACAGCCGAGGTACATTTGTGCTTAATCTTGAGTCTAAGGTTTGGAAAACTATGGTAAAAGAACTAGCATTTTTTTTTCTTTTTAAATTGTCAATCTGTTGTGGTCCTGTACATTTGCAAATTACAATAAAAAATGAACTTGCATATTGTAACAATCTGAAATTTCCTTTTTAAAAATTTTGTTGTAAATTAACAATTTATATTTGCATATATTTATAGGATACAAAGTGATGTTATGATTTATGGATACAATGTGAAATAATCAAATCAAGTTAATTAAACATACCCATCATCTCAAATACTTATCACTTTTTTCCCCTTTTTTTCTTTCCCTGTCCCCCTACCCCTTGTCATTTGTCACTTTTTGTAGTGAGAACATTTGAAGTTTACATTTAGCTATTTTGAAATGTACAACACCCTATTATTAACTATATACATCATTCTGTGCAATAAACTTAAAAAAAGTTTATTCCTCCTGTGTAATTGAGATTTTGTACCCTTTCCATTTTTTTTCCCGTCCCCTCCTCCCTCCTCCCTCCTCCCCCCTGCCCAACATCCAATAGATGTTATTCTTATATATGCACTTATGTGTTGATCCGTTAATACCAATTTGATGGTGAGTACATGTGGTGCTTGTTTTTCCATTCTTGGGATACCTCGCTTAGTAGAATGTGTTC